>JAHRHZ010000048.1:7632598-7666689 GCA_024137785.1 Ginglymostoma cirratum | reverse complement strand
CTTTTTCTGAAGGGTCTAGGCCCGAAACGTCAGCTTTCCTGCTCCTCTGATGCTGCTTGGCCTGCTGTGTTCATCCAGCTCTACACCTTGTTATCTCACCTCTTGATGGGTTGCTGGAACTGATTTACATTTGACTTCTGGGATTAAAGCAGGAAGTGCTGGAGAAGCTCAGCAGGTCTGGCAGCGTCTGTGGAGAGAGAAACAGTGCAAACATTTTGAGTCCGATATGGCTTTTAGAGAATGGTATTGATAAAGAGTCACACTGGATTGGAAACATTAACTCCATTTCTCTCCCTGCCAGACCTGCTGAGTTTCTGCAGCATTCTCTGTTTTTATCTCAGATTTTCAGTGTGCGCAGTAATTTGCTTTCATTTGCCTTGACTCCTGGGAGATGTTTGGCTACTCTGACCCATCAGGTGTCAAGCCAGGGCAATGATCCCATTAAATACAATTGCTTGACAGAGTTAACCTTTTCCCCACTGCCTAATCCAAATGACCTCAATAGGCTACAAAAAAAAAGTTTCAACTTGTAGTGCTTGCTATCCACTTCAGATGGCCTACTGCACTCCTCCTGTAACTAAAATGGAGATTACTTTCTCCAAATAAAGCAAGTTTAACTCTTTACAATTCAAAGGAAAAGTTTAACTGCACGGATAAGTAGACCTCTTATCAAGATGTGGTTTGATGTGTACTCAATTGTGTCTAAGATTTTCTGTGCACCCCAATGAGATAGTGGACAGTCTGTCTCTTTTCCACATTTTTGATCCACTCAACTGATTCTCAGCTTCTCCCTGCCATTAGATTTTTTTCCCCTTGCGCTCTGAAAGAATGTTAACTACGTAGATGCCATGATGACATTCCCACAAATAGACCTCCTCAGTCCTATGAAAAGTTAAGGCATATTTTAGGAGAAGTAAGGTTATAAAGGAATTTTCTCCCTCTATAATTAAGCCGACCCACGTCAATCCTCTGAGCTATTTCTTGTCTGTTTCTAAATAATAAGTCTGGTGGCTGCATTTTTTGCTGTTGACTCCTTTCCCGATATTGGGGCCCAATATTGCAAGTATATTCTGCTGTAAGATTTCTGTCTTCATTTGGAGTTAAAAACAGACAGGGCTGGGATTAGCTGTGGAGAATCTGAAGTTGGCTGGACCCAATTATGTACCGGTGATAAATTCATTAATGTTGCTTGCTGCGGGATCATGTTGGGGGAGTTACTCTGATGTCAGGGAGCCCTTTACTAATGGCCATGCTGGAATGAGCATTGTCAGTGTTTGAAAAGCAGGTCCCTTTCAGTGTTGATCAGAACCATCCAGAGTTAATAAAGAGTGGGCAAACCACATTGGACTTTCTGCTGGGTTCTCGATGGACATGCCCGGGTGCCCATGGAGAGGAGGCATACAGTGCCCATCAATATTTTTGATTCCTTTAGGGAGAGGTGGGCACTGTAGGGGTTACAGTACTTCATTTCTTCCTCCAAATCCATTTTTGCTTTAGTCCCCTACCTCTTCCCTACCCTCTGTTAGTGGGCTGTGCTTGTAACTTGCTATTTTGTTTGAAAAAGAAACAAAGAAGACCACAGTGGACAAGTAGAAGCATATCTTCTGAAGGTCATGTGTCAGTTTAGTGATGGCCTCAGTGAATGAGTATTGGGGTTTAGCATCAACCTGAGGGTTGTGCTGTAGTGTCATTACCCGTTGTCATCCTTGGTCCAGCGTAGAGGTGATGTGAGACGGTCCAAACATTAAGGGAACATGGCAGCTGTGGGTGTGTAAACGCTGTGATAGCTCCCTGAATAGTGAGTGCAAATGAGCTGAACATTGTTTAGGAATCTGGCTGGCTGATGCCAGAGAGCTCTTAGCATCCCATGTGTGCCCCTTGTACCTGAGCGAAACCAGTGCTGGCCGTGGATCCAAACCTCAGGCTCCTTCACTCACTGTGGCTGTGGTGAAGTGGTCCAACTGTATTGCTTTCCTGTAAAGGGCATTAGTGAACTCCTGAATGCATTTGTGGGCTGCCACGCATTGTGAGATACCACACATGTTCCCAGTTGTGGTTGGTGAAGAGCCAATGGTGAGGAAGTTCAATTCCCCAGGACCCAGTGCTTCCTCCCCACCCGCATGCCTGCATCAGTGCCTTCCAATGACAACTTTCCTGAGTCACCTCGGGTCCTGCCTTTCGTTTATCTGCAGGGAGCTGCTATGTCCTCAGCACAGTGTCCTTGCGCACACTGCCTGATTGCACTGAAGGCTGAGGTTCCCCACTCTCCCTGAACTCCTTCTTTATCCACAGCTGAACCTAATGTCTCTGGGTCTGTTGGAGCTGGTCACCCCTTCCCCTGCTCCTCCTGATTAGTCCAACCTTAGTGAAGCTAACAGCTGCAGGGGAAGATTGGTCTAAAACCATCTGGCAAGGAAGTACTGATCAGTGCCGAAATGTTTTCTTTCCATTTAGACATTTTGACACAGTCAGTCAACCCTTTAGGCTCTTAGCGAGCTGCTCCTGAAAGCTTGCCCTGGAGCCCCTTCACATGGTGAGGCACATCCTCCATCCCCTTTGCCCTTCCTGACGCTAATGTGGGCAAGGTATGTGCAGCCTTGATCTTTACATTTGCTCTATATGCATGTGGCTGTTAGCATTAGCTTACTCTGGCCTTCGTAATACCATGCAGTACAGTCCTACTACCTCATAATCTATAATGTTCTCATCCTGATAGCTTTCGCTTTCAGAGCCTGTGAATGCTCTGTCACAGCTGAAGGTCCCTCCACCTGCCTTTCTAAATGCCCCGGGACATCCCAAAAACATTCCGTTCTAGGGCAAATGTTGCAGGCCTTTGAAGCACAGAGTGGCACCAATAATATTGATATAAACAGATAGCGCTAGACGATTCTTGTGCAGCGGTAGCGTCCCTGCCTGTAGGCCAGGAGGTCTGCATTCAAATCCCACCTGCTTCAGAGGTTTGTGATAACATCTCAGAACAGCGGTTGATTTGCAAGTATCTAAATAGGTTACACAGGTGTGTGGGAATAGAGAGGGTTAGCCTCACATACAGTCGCCTGAGGCTGGTTAGCCCATCAAACTTGTACCATCGTTCAGTTTGACCATGTTGTAATCTAGGAGTTGCGGCAATCAGTTTCTGATGTTTGATGTTCTAGGGTCAAATATCACGCAGACGAGAATCAATTGCTCCTATTTCTTTATTCTGCAATTTCAAAACAAATGTGAGTCATGCATTGTAGTCAATGATACTTCGGAAGACTGTGACACTAATCAGTTTGTGTCAAGGCCTTACTGATTCGACATAACACTTCTGCACAGTAGCAGGTGACAGAACTAACTGCTAGTTTCAATTCCTGTCATTTCCCAGGTATGTTATTTTGCACTAAGTGATGTTCCCTGCTCCAGGGGAGACAGCATTGTTTAACATTTAATAACCACACTCTTAATAAGGAAGCAGCTCCTGTTGCATTGTTTAACTGCTGCAAGATAATTTTCGGTTTAAAATGTAACTCCCACAGCCCTATATATAGACAGACTAATTATGGCCAGGAATTGGCTACTATCCAAGAGCAGATTAAGCTTCAAAATTTGTGTTTTACTTTCCATTGGTAGTTAAAAAAAAAAAGCTTCATGTATTTTACAAAATATCTTCTTTCACAATGTGTGAGAATAGACCAACGTATTAAATCCATCTCTAGTTGCGCTAATAAGGACTTCTCTCAAATCCCCAGGGGCAGTTAATACAAAAATGTCGCTGCAGGGAGTAGTAAATAAACACTTGCATTTATATAGTCTCTTACATTTTTCTCAGGGCATCTCAAAGTAATTTACAGTCAGTGAAGTACTTTTCAAAGTGAAATTATTGCAGCAATCAGTTTGTGCACAGCAAGATCCCACAAGCAATGCTCTGACAATGGCCAGTAAAATCTTTTTTCTTAAGTGGCATTGACTGAGCAGTAAATATTGGCCTGGAAATTAAGGAAGACTCTCTAAACTTCACGAAAACAAAAACACCCCATGCTGTTAGAACGTCGCCCTGAGTGCTGCATTTCAAGGGAGCTAATCATGTTGGGTGAAAATGGACATTTTCCTTAAAAAATCTAACAGAAAATACTGACATTTGCAGCAGGTCTAGAAAGAAACGAAGCTGTCATTTCAGGTTGATGATGAAGAATTGAAGAAGGGTCATTCATTAGCTGTGTGCTTCCCACAAAAGCTGCCTGAGCTGCTGAGCATTTCTGGTATTTTATGTATTTGTTTCAGATTTGCAGCAACTGAAGCTAGTAGCTTTTGTATCCTTACTGAAACTCTTCAACAATCTTGAAAGATTCATTGTTCAAAACCGGACATTAAGAAATTGATTAAATAGAGACTGAACATAATTATTTTGAATCACTCTGTTTGGACATGGAATGACACAATCTGATGGCTGGTGACACTTGATCCAAGTCCTTCTTGACCAGAGATAGGGACATTATCAATGCAGCATCAGACCCAGCATGCAGACAGATAATTTTCAGAGATAATAGGAACTGCAGATGCTGGAGAATCTGAGATAACAAGGCGTGGGGCTGGATGAACACAGCAGGCCAAGCAGCATCATAGGAGCAGGAAAGCTTGATGTTTCGGGCCTGGACCCTTCATCAGAAATGGATCAGGGTTTTAAAAAAGCCTGATACACGGATCACTGATCCCATGTATATATTACATATATGTATTGTGTCTTTATATCACCCAATTATTCCTTAGTTCATGTAAAACCAGTTCCCTAGTTCTGTTGGTTCCTCAGACATCCCTGTCAAACCATGTTACGTGTTAACATTCACAGTTACCTTCACTGGTCCCAGCCATTTGATTTCCAACAATCCATGACATTAAGCCTCTTAATAACCCATTCAGTCAAATACCCAGAGCACTGTTGTGACCCACCTGTCTGCTGATATTTTCTTCCTTTATTAAGCCTTGGTTGTGTTTTTGAAACAGATTGCATGATGCTTGACTTGTGTCGGAAACAAAACTGAGCTGAAGCCTTTGGCAACCAAAAGACCGATTGATTTTTCCATTTTGAAAATCTGCCAAACAATGGACTCTTATCGAATGGTCAGGATAGACACAATCAGTCCTGGACCCAAATCTAACACTCTCGATTCATGGTCAGAAGGTCATTGGTTAAGATCCAAAAATAGAAGCTTAAGAATGGATTTTACCTCCATTATTTTGTCCGATGTTAATGTATTAAACATGTCATGCCTAGTCTTCATCTATCATCCAAGCAGCAGATTGACAGATTTAATAATGAGGCTGGCAGCCCATGTGTTAACATAGCTTGCAGGTTCTTTTGGTCTTTGGCTGTTTTCTTCTAGGCTTTCGGAGACCAGACAGCAAAGGGAAGGTGAGATAACACAGTGTGGAGCTGGAGGGGCACAGCAGGCCAGGCAGCATCAGAGGTGCAGGAAAGCTGACGTTTTGGGTTTGTTTTTCTGACGAAGGGTCCCGACCCAAAATGTCAACTTTCCTGCTCCTCTGATGCTGCCTGGCCTGCTGTGTTCCTCCAGCTCCACACTCTTTTATCTCAGACTCCTGCATCTGCAGTTCTTACTATCTCAAAGGGAAGGTGAGAACAGCTTTGTGGAGGAACTTCTCTTACATTATGACTTGTCATACAGGACGATCAGGAATCCCCCAGTAACCCCCACTTCCCCCACACCACGCCAACAAAACTCCTCCTTCAGAACCTGACCATTCTCTCACAAGAAGATCCTAGCCATTTGGAATCAAACTCCCCCTGGGATTGCAAATCCCTCCCCCAAACTCCGGATTCAGGAATTGGACTGATCCTTTTATTGGGGTCGGAGGTCCGCCAATAGCAGCTCTGAGTACAAGCTGAACTTGTTACTGGGGTCAGGTCCAATGGGAGGAACCAACAATTATTTAAGTTACAAACGAGGAGTTCACAAAGCACTAGGATCTGCACCATCAGGCTTCTACACAGACTGCAGCAGTTCAGAAATGGCTCACCTCCAACTTTTTAAGGGCGTTTAGGGATGAGACTGATGCTGGCCTTAACCATAACATCATAATATTAGGCTAAAACCCCAGGCTAATATAACTCCAGAGTCTGATTTAGATCCCTCCAATTCACTTTCCACTTATTTCACACAGGCAACAATGCTGTTCATTGTTAAGTCACTGTTATATGTACTGTGATGTTGACAGGAACTGGTGGTAAAACTCTCTGCTGGCTGGAGTCATACCTGACACAGGAAGATGGTGGAGGTCAGTCAGATCAGCTCGAGGACTTCCCTGCAAGAGTTCCACAGGGTAGTGTCTTAGGCCTAACCATCTTAGGCTGCTTCATCATTGACCTTCCCTCCATCACAACATCAGATGTGGGATAATTTGACCTTGACCACCCCTGACCACATCCCAAGACCAGCTCCCCTCTCTCATCCCCGCCTCAATGACCTGTCCGTCTTCTCTCCCACCTATCTGCTCCTCGCACCTCACTGACCAATCCCCACTAATACCTACCTGCTATCACCGCCTCCCCCCCCTGTTTATTTTCAGAGCCCCCTTCCCCTCCCCCATTTCTGAAGAAGGGTCCTGATCTGAAACGTCAGCTTTCCTGCTCCTCTGATGCTGCCTGGCCTGCTGTGTTCATCCAGCTCGACACTGTGTTATCTCAGACTACAGCATCTGCAGTTCTTACTATCCGCCAATCTAAACAGATGGAGCAAAAAAGTAATGAGCTAACCCTCACCGTTATATTTATGTATCAACTGACTTTATCGTCCAGGGAGAGAGGGAAAAGCTCACTTATTCCTTTACAGCAAATTGTAGAATCTCTACAGTATGGAAGCAGGCCATTCAGCACACTGACTCTCTGAAGAGCATTCCACCCCATCCCTGTAACCCTGCATTTCCCATGGCTAATCCAACTAGCTTGCCCATCCTTGGGTAATTTAGCACAGCCAATCCACCCAGCCTGTACAGCTTTGGACTGTGGGAGGAAACCCACACAAACACAAGGGGAAAGTGCAAACTCCACACATACAGTCACCTGAGGCTGGAATTGAACCTAGCTCCCTGGTGCTGAGAGGCAGCAGTGCTAACCACTGAGCTATTGTCCCGCCCAGCCCCAGTATGCAGTGTTAGCAGTGTGTGCCATCTATAAGATGCACTGAAGCATCTCCCCAAGGTAATCAATTGAAACAACTTCAGTGTTTCGAAGGAGGTCTTTTACAAAAATCATTCTAACTTTTATCTTGACAATATGCATCGCTTCTTCACTTCCCACAATCAAAAAATTGACATTTTCTAATCAACCTGTTCAGAGGTGCTAGTATATACCTTGGGGACAGGTGGGACTTAAACCCAGATATACATGCTCAAAGGCAGGGACACTACCATTGCACCCAAGAGCCCCTCAAGCTGCCTTTATGTAATGCCTTACACTTCCAAATTGCTTTACAGCCAGTGAAGTCTCTTGTTTCGTGATAAATGCACTATTAATAAGAGCTAATGATCATGTGTTTCAAAGAGGGATACAGATGCCATATTCAATATTGAAGGTCCAATTATAGTTCATAGCTAAAAGAGATATGAGGATTCAGAACGAAGGTAAATATTGTTGTGGAATGATGAAATGCTGGACCAGAATTTAAAAGCTATGGTTGACGTCCTAGTAACCCACAGAATGGAGTGCAAGGCCATTCTCTTATTTTAAGTTTTTATTTAAAGTAAATCGGAAAGTGCTGTAGAAACACAACAGGTCTGGCAGCATCTGCAGAGAGAGAAACAGTCAATCTTTCAAGTCGAGTGACTCCAGTTCTGAGGAAAAGTCATACCAGACTTGAAACGTTAACTCAGTTTCTCTCTCCACAGCTGAGTTTCTCTAGCACTTTCTATTTTTATTTCAGATTTCCAGCATCTGCACTACATTTTGTCTGTGCTTTTATTTGATCTTTTAGAGTGCAATCCCTGTTGCAACACAGCATGTGCTGCAGCAAATGTATACATAGCAAGATCCCACAAAGAGCAATGTGACAGAGACGAGGTACCCTATTTAAGAAAGATTGGTTTTAAGGGACAAGTGTTGACCTGGACACTGTGGAGAACTTGCCTGATCTTCTTTGAGAAGTGCCACTGGATTTTTTTTTGGTCTCTATCTGTGAAAGATGGCTGTGCCTCAGCTTAATATCTGACCAGTAGGTGTTACCTGAAGTTGGACTTCAAATCAGCCGCATTCAAAGGCAACAATGTTATGCAGTGAGCCATCTTATTACAGTTTGTCATTTATATTTATGAATGTAATAAAATAACTGCTGCTACTCTATTAAGAGGTATAAAGTCCTCATGGTTTAATATGCCTCTAGTTGTTGGTTAACTCATACTGATCAACAGCGTACATTCCAAGTGGAGCTGGAATATATATAAACTTGTTACTTAAATCTAGAATCCCTACAGTGTGAAATTAGGCCATTTGGCCCATCGAGTCCACACCAACCCTCCAAAGAGCATCCCACCCAGACCCACCCCACCTCTGTAACCCTCCATTTCCTGTGGCTTACCCACCTGGCCTGCATATCTCTGGACACGATGGACAATTTAGCACAGTCAATCCACCTAACCTGACCATCTTTGGACTGTGGGAGGAAACCCACACCGACATGGGGAGAATATGTAAACTCCGGGCTAGAATTGAACCAAGGTTCCTGGTGTAGTGAGGCAGCCGTGCTGACCGCTGAGCTACCGTGCAGTGGTCATCTTTTGACACTACTGAGTGGTGTACTTTATTTATTTCTTGTTAAAAATCCTATTTATAAGAGCTAGCTGTTGAGAAGAGGGATGGTATGTAGATAGCATATTCCTGTTTGAAGATCCATCTATGGTAGATGAAGAAAGGGAGGTGGGAGTAGGACTGAAAGTGAAAAGCGTTGTGCAAAAACAGAATGTTGGAACGTAAAAATGCATTGAGGAAAAAAATAGATTGGTGAGGACAGAATGTGAAAGCTTCAGTGGTCATCCCAGTGTCTCACAGAATGAACAGGAGTGCAGAGCCATGCTGCACTCTTAATTTAAGCTTTTATTTGATCTCATCCTTGACCTCAGTTGATGATACCGAGAAACATTATGACCATGCCCAATTCCAGCCACAATGATGCTATTTTAAATATCAGCTGCCTGTACTAAAAATATCCACAGAACTGTGTAGACCTTACTCTTTGGTGTGTGATGTTTCTGTGGCGACCAGACTGTTTAAGCACCCTCTCTGTGTCATTAGAGTCAATCAAACAATATTAACCCAAAAATGTTTTCAGGAATTTACACATTCCGCATAAGATTTTCCACAGCTGTCTTTGCTGAAGGGCTGTTGTGGTGTGTTTGGAGACAGGAATCACCCGTTTTTTTGTTTGGACAGAGAGGTTTTTGTTGTGTGATTTTCTGTTCACTGGATTTAACATGAAGATCAGTGAGCAGATGGCTGCAAGTATGTCTTCAATAGCTTAGAATGATAGTTTTTGAATTGGGCGTGTTTTCATGATGCATTTTTGCAACAATGTGATGACTTAAGGGTGTAGAATTTCCATGGCTATCCTTGGGTGACTGCTAACCTCAGAGAAAAGGTATCAGCGTCTGTTTCTGCATCATTACACTGCGGCAGAATTATGGTGGAAGAACATTCCTGGAATTGGAAGGCAAGATCTGTCCAACTCTAATCCTCCTGTAAGGTGCTCCCTAAAGCCTGCTCTTTGACCATGATTTTTTGACATCCGAAGCCGAAAGGGACTTGAGAGTCCTAGTTCAGAATTCTTTTAAGGTTAATGTACGGGTTTTGTCAAAATTCTTTTACAGGATGTGGTGTTACTGACCAGGCCAGTATTTATTACTCATCCCTAGTGCCCAATGGGCAGTTAGGTGTCAACCACATTGCTGTAGGTCTGGAGTCACATGTAGGTCAAACCAGGTAAGGACATCAGTGAACCTGAAATAATTCCACAGAGGCTGGTATCCTGTCAACAAGTCCCCTGTATTTACACATGGAGAGTCCTTGACAATGATCCAGCTCCCTCAGAGCCAGCTCTCAGAGTGAACAGAACCCCTGACACCCCTGTTTATATCTGTCAGCCAGAGCTCCCTGATTGGACCAGGTTAATAGCCCCAATCAGGGAACTCATGGTCTATGAGGTCTACCTGGCTGAGCTCGTTACAGTCACTAGAGAACCAGATGAGTATTTTGTGACAATTGAAAGTGATTTCACTGTCGTCATTTGGCCCTTAATTCCAGATATTAACTGAATTCAAATGCCACTATCTGCTATGGCAGGATTCGAACCCTGGTCCCCAGAACGTAAGACCATAAGACCATAAGACATAGGAGTGGAAGTAAGGCCATTTGGCCCATCGAGTCCACTTCACCATTTAATCATGGCTGATGGGCATTTCAACTCCACTTACTCGCACTCTCCCCGTAGCCCTTGATTCCTTGCGAGATCAAGAATTTATCAATCTCTGCCTTGAAGACATTCAACGTCCCGGCCTCCACTGCGCTCCGTGGCAATGAATTCCACAGGCCCACCACTCTCTGGCTGAAGAAATGTCTCCTCATTTCCGTTCTAAATTGACCCCCTCTAATTCTAGGGCTGTGCCCACGGGTCCTAGTATCCCCACCTAATGGAAACAACTTCCCAGAGTCCACATTACCAGGGTCTGTAGATTAATAGTCTAACAATAATACGACTAGGCCATCACCGCCGCATAAAGATTCAATTGGCAGTTAGGAAGGCAAATGCAATACTAGCAATCGTTTCAAGAGGGCTAGAATGCTCCTGTGAAACACCTTGTGACTTTTGGTGTGCTATGATGGTGGTGTTATGTAAGTGCAATTTGTTGTAGGAACAAAGTAGAGACTGTGTTACTTTCCAGTGTCAGGTTGGACCTGGATTTCTTTTGGACTGTATTCACTCTAGTAATGGCAGAATGTTAAGTTATCTCTATTGACGCATCACTCTGTTTAATGTCTACAACATTGCTGGATAGTTTAGACAATCAAATACCTCCCAACCCAAATTTTCCAGCGTTCTTTGCTGCACTTTTGAGGAGAAAATTTCTCCCAAATCAATGGCAGGAAATATACATCACATAGATCTTTTGGGAGCTCAAAATACAAATAAATAAAACCTTAATCTGTATTTTAAAAACCCCACTGCTTAGTGTTTGGTATCACCCAGGCTTTTAACCATCCTTTTCTCCACTCCCCTGCCCAATTAACAGGCACAATTTTCACATATTGGAGCATCTCTTCATTCCAGAACTCCATATATGTACAGAGTACCAGAAGAGGCTCAGCTGGTTTTTCTAATAACAAATGGACTCTATGGCATTGTGCCACAATTACTTGCCTACAGATGTGTGAATAACCCTGAGTTTTTCTTGAAGAGGAAAGAAGACCCAAAGACAAAGTAAAAAAAAAACCTCAGTCAACTAAATGTTTTATTTTTCTGTCCAAGGTTGCATTATTTGTTACCCAGATTCAATATTAGAGTAAATTTCCTATTAAACAAATTGTATTGGTGCATTGGAAATGATTTCTTTTTTCTATTTTGGTATTGGTACTGTGTTATTCTTCCAAGGTTATTATTGTGTGAAGTTATGGAACTGTGTGCATAAGAAAAAAATGTGAAATAATTACCAAGAGCAAATGCATTTATTTTGCTTTGGGACAAACACTTTCTGGCCTGAGATAGATGCCAAATCCAGTCAATTTCAGTGCTTACAATCCAGTCAATTTCAGTGCTTCCTGTGTGTGGTGCAATTTGTTGAAGTATCAATTTTATATAATGACGACCAGACAGGAGCTGAGCAGAATATTTTAGTAAATTCACAGTAATTCATTACTGGCATTTATTGCACTTCCCGAATTGCCCTTGTGACTGTGGCAAGCTGCCTTCTTGAATACAAGTGAGTTCCTTCATAGACCACTTTCAAAGGTCAGTTAAGAATAAACCAGGTTGCTATCAGTCTGGGGTCACATGTAGGCCCGACTGGGGAAAGATGACAAATTTCCTTCCTTAAAGGATGTTAGTGAGCCAGACGTACTTTTATGACAATCTAGTCATTACTGAGTCTGACTTTTTATTCCAGCCTTATTTAATTAATGATGGGTTTTGAACTCTGGATCACTGGTCCAGTAACGTAACTAACCTGCGTCCATACCAAGTTTTAATGCTGTTATCTCTTCCGGTTTTGAATGCTGTTCCTCAAGGGGCAGTGGAAGCAGATTCAGTTGTAACTGTCTCAAAGGAGATGGAAAAATACTTGAACTGAAAATGTTTGCAAGACTGCAGGGAAAGATCAAGGCAGTCTTGGACAAACTGAAAGCTCTTTCCAAGAACCATTCCCAGGTACAGTGGGCTGATGGATATCCAGTCTCATAAGATTCTGCAAATTTCCAGAAACAGTGCATTGCAGTAGCATTACACGAGTCACTGCAATAAAGTCTACAGCCATGAGTGTGTGCTGCTTGGTCACTTCTGTGTTAATTTACACAGTTAATGCGAAAATAACAATCTGTTTACAAAAGCTGAATTGTATGGATGGGCCTTCTTTGTTAAACTGAATTGAAATGATACCTTGTCTAATATTTTTCATCAAATATTACAAATTGATGCATTAAAATCTTGATGCTTTTAATGTTATATGGGGGGCATTGGACTTTGAGGACACCCTTAGCTGGGTGTCCTTGGTTGTGGAGGTGGTTTATATTATTGCTGCCTTTGGCCAGAATGAAATACTATTAAAGATTCTTAGCCCGATTTAAAGCATGTTTTACTTTCATGTCCTCCTGGTCTATAAACAGATCTCTGTGTTCTGTCAGTTCTGTCTTGGATGTGAGCTCTGTGGCAGCTTTACTACATGAGGGAGAAACAGTTGCACAGATATTGAAGAAATAGCAAGAATGGGACTTTGAAAGAGTCACTGCATTTTTGATGGGCTGAACGGTCTCCTTGTATATTACACCGTGAGCTGCCCAGCTTCCATTGTTCCCTGATTTGTGGCTTTGCCTCCAGCCAATGAGATCTTAAACTCTGGAAATCTCTCCCTAAAAGTCTCTGCCAGTTTTAAAGCCCCATGATCCCTCACCTCCTTTAAAATCCATTTGACTAACCTTTGATCACCTGTATGTCTTCATTGGCTTACTGTCAAATCCTGTCCAATGACGCTGTTCTGAAGTGCCTCAGGATGTTAGCGAGACATTCAGGGTACTGGCTAAATGTAAGTTGTTGTTTTCTAGTGTGGGGTAGAGGGAAGAAATGATACACAAGGCTGGAATGCTTGCAATTAGAAATCAGTGATATGATATTGGAGCTATTTCAACTGTTACTGTTTCTTTAAAAAATTGTTAAATTGGTAAACAATGAGAAGGATTAAAAATGAATTTCAGTCTGTCATTTTGGCTCTCTTGTAAATGCACTGGCGAGAAGCTAATATTACTTGAGAACAGTGAAAGATCTGGCTCATAAGAATTAGAATCAGAGTAGCTTGGGTGAATTCACACATCGGATTTCAGAGGTAAAATAGCGTGAAAAATAGCTCACTAGAGTCAGGGCTGCAGCCCCACACCAGCTGCTACGTATGCACCATCATAAGATTTATCCGTTATTTACCCCTGCCTTCTTGATAAAATTCTTTTACAGGCAGTGAGAGAAGGTGTTGACGCAGCACAATTAACTGGCAACACCATTTTCTCTGGTTCTGCAAATTTATAATGGGTGATAATTCAGACAGTGTGGCTCAGTACAGTTCAAACGTACCTTTCAGCTCCCTCATGTGGTTCGGTTCAGCTAACCGTCCCATGACATCACCATTTGTTCCACATTGCAGACTTAAATCAGTAGACGTTTTAACCTGGTAGGGAGAGGGTGGATGATCACGATATTATTTAATGGAACAGAGGAGGACAAATTAAAATATTTTTTAAATGTTGAGAAATCAAGAGATGTGGAGGAACAAAAAGATTTTGATACGCATTTACAAAAGAACTAAAATCTAGTGCAGAAAACACTGTAAATGCGAATGGAATGGTTATCTTTACTTCAAAGGGGCTGGAATATAAAGTGAGAAAGCGAAGCTTCCATTGCACAGAACTGTAGTCAGACCCTATCAGACTGTTCGGTTTGAGACACGGAACCCCAGGAAAGATGTATCAAGAGGGAGCGCCTGCTGCTCTGACCCCTTCCTATCCCACTCGCTGATCATGGAACTTAATCATTGCATTCAGTGGAGTCCATTGTAATATTTACATCTCAGACCATAAAGCGATCATCTCCATCTCCGACAGCACTCTGTCAGCTTTCACAACTCACGGATCGCTTATGACTAGCATTTCCCTCATTTTTAACTCATTGCTACTGACCAGTATTGGTAAGATGCCAATGTTCAATTTTCAAGGACCCATGGTATGTTGCAAATCACCTTTGACCAGAGTTTGAGCCCTGAGCACCTTTCCTCTGCCTACATCGCAAATGGTGATGAAATGATGGCAACTTAGATGTAGCTGGAGTTTGCAAATATATTTGCCCCTTCCATGTCCTAGTGTCCAGCAGATGTGGATCACACGATTTCATCCATCAAACAGACACTGACTCCGCCCAGCCTGAACCCTGTTCCTGTCATTTTCCAGTTGCATTTCACATGTAGTGAATATGTGATGACAGGGAAAATGCACTTTGTGGTGAACACCATCAACAGTGAGCTTTGCTAGCTGCTAGATGCAGAGCCTCTATGCCCTGTCTTACCTCACAGTACCTTGGCAGCCCATTTCCACCCATCCACCAGTGAGAGCCACCCCATTGAACTTTGCCTCTACCTGCCCTCTCTAGCCCCTGACCCTGACATCCACCCTCCTCCTCTGCATTCCCCCTGTAGAGGCTAAGATGGTGGTCACTACCCCATTCTCATCTCATTAGCCCACCATGGTCTCTGATACTATTCCACATCATCCCTTTATTACCTTGATTTTGCTGCCTCACTGTCCTTGCGCCAACTTGATAAATACATCTGACCTTGATGACCTCATCTTTTATCAATGAACCTCCCTTTGGACCCTCCTCACCAATCAACACGGGGTCCACAGACCTCAGTTTAACTTCGACGGGTAGCGCTAGAGCCCTGACAACTGGCTTTGTCCCTCCTCAATTGACGATTGTACCATTCCCCTGCCCACTGGAACTGACCCTACAGGACTGCCCACTCGCTGGATTGTAGTCAGCCTGTAGATCTGCTGACTGTGAGCATCCCGAGTGGACAACGGACCATGACCAAATGTCTGAACTGCATGTGAACTGTGCCTTTGGCTGACAGCAGCATCTCCTCCCTCACCTTTGACTGGACTGAGAACTATTTCACAACTACTTTCCAACATGGCCAGTGTTTGCTAAACTAACAGCTGGTACACCCTGTAGGCTGTAAACTGACATCTTGGTGTGCCGTACAGCAAGATATCCTGTCTCTGGACAGATTCCTAATGACATGCAGCCTATTCGTTTGTTGATGCAACTAATGGTGTGTTGGAACTTCAGCCTGAACCAAAGGCTGACAGGCAGGGCACAGGAAGGCATGGATGCTGTCAAGATGCAGGTGGGCAGTGAGTGCTCGAATGCTATGAGAGCTATTCCACAATGCTTTGTCCAGTGCGAAAGCTGGGTGCCTGCCTCTATGCACAGTGTGTCCTTGCAGCAGCCTTTCAATGCTAGCTGCTGGTACACCCTACAATGTGCATCTGTATTTCCTATGTATCCTGCAAGTGGATCAGAGACGTGCCATGAGGATCTTGAGGAGTTGGCAATTATCTGATGCCGTTGTTTGTGGATGAGGGCTGGTGCCCACAGATGGTGCTCTGAAAGGCTGTTGCACAGTGAGCAACGTGGAAGCTCTTCGCAGCTGAGGTTGCCAGGTAACTGCTCTGACTTCCACATCAAGAATTTGCAACATCGAGTTTACTGACAGCGTGTGGTACAACAGGATGCTGCATATCAAGGGGCCAAGACTTGCAGTTAATAAGGTTATTAACAAGTGATAACCTCCCCGAACTAGGCAACACAGCACTGCCGAGTGAGAATCTCACCTCAACACCGGGAACCTGGTTAAAAAATGCAGAGTTCCTCCTGGCATTGAGACAGCCCTTGCTGCACTTATCATGCGATTTTACCTCATTTCTCTCCATAAATAATCCCCATCATTCAGACTGTCGTAAGATTCTGTTCGTTGCATTCCCTCATATTTACCAATTTAAGAGGTCAATCTAATCGAGGCATCTAAAATGATGAAGAGTTTTGATAACGTAGGTAAAGAGAGACTATTTCCCATGGTGGAGTTTTGTATAGCAGGATGTAGAACCTTAAAAATTAGAGCAAGGTCATTTAGGAACAAAATCAGGAAGTATGTTTTTATACATAGAAATGTGGACATCTAGAACTCTATTCAAATGTAGTGTGCAGCAAATGGAAATCTGATAGTAGTTTGATGAGTTCATTTAGGTAATGTATGTGGAGTAATAGTGGTGAAAACAGCTGAGGTCTAGATGAGCCACGATGTACTTTGGTGTCAGAACAGGCTCATGTAGCTCCATCGTCTTCTGCTATTCTTATGTTAGTTATGAATTAATGTGAAGATTACCATCTTTACCTACTGTCTGCTCTGCATTTGTCATCTTGTTCTGATACAATGGTACATCTGGTGTTCAATACGTTAAGTTGCCTGACTCCATTCCTATACCTGGTCACAGACTCAGAGCAACTAGGTATTTTCTGACATCTACATCCTAATTCCACTCCTTTAGAAGGTCTGTCTATTTCAACCACTGTAATATTGCCTAACTTCTTCTGAAACCTGCATTCATGCTTTTGTTATCTTCAAATTTGACTATTCCAGTGTTCTCCGCTGATATCCTGTCTTCCATCCATCAAAACCCTGCAGTTTGTCTGCTGATGAAGGGTCTAGGCCCGAAACGTCAAGCTTTCCTGCTCCTATGATGCTGCTTGGCCTGCTGTGTTCATCCAGCTCCATACCTTGTTATCTTGGATTCTCCAGCATCTGCAGTACCTATTATCTCTATATGAATGCAGTTGGTGTCTGGTGACAGTGGGTCTGACGTGAGGAAAATCTGGTCAACAGTAATTATTCTGGGCCCTCACAAACCATAAATCTGAGCCTTGGAATATTTTCTTATGATAGTTCGAGATGATGCAGGAAATTTCCCTTTTATAGTTAATGTGTGGGGGCAGCTGCCCTAGACAGCACAATGACAATGCCGCACTGGCTTTCCTCTCATACTTTAGTCCAGCAAACTCTGTTTTAAGGAGCACCTTATGAACCGGCACTCTTGATAAACCAGCAAAAATTATATACCTCAAACGCCATAAAGTTTAATGTATCATTCCATCCTATTATCATAGTTGGTAATTTATTTACCTCAATGTAATTATACATGTTGTTCAATCCAATGGCCACATGAAATATCAAATTTAGAGCCAATTTCTCAAATATGGCAATCTGCTGTGATGCCTGAGGTCTCAGTTGAGGGTGTGAGTGAGAAGGCTCTCTACCAGTAAGTTTTATTTAAGGCAAAGTTGCATTATCATTTAAGTGATTTACACTGAAAATAATGTATAACAGTCACGTGCAAACCGCCTGCATTACTGTTCTATTACTTAATGTAACGTCAATGTACAAACACACACTATGTGGGCCTCTTGATTATCTAGAATATTTGATCAATTGGCACACTCCTGGCCCCATAGGTGTCAGATAATGGAAATTTTTCTCTATTATGAAGCTTAGCTTACTTCAGACAGGGCAGCAGTTCAGTGATCAGCTGGAGAAAACTTTGGCAGGACACTTGAATCATGAGACATGTGAGACTGCCCTCACAGTCTGCTTCAATGGCAGTGACTGATTCTGCCTGGAGGGTCACTTGACTGTTTCATTTATATTGACCAACACTGCAGGAATCGCAAGCTAAATTTGCCATTGGGAGGAACTCAGTCTTTCGTGCCACAACCTATGCAAGGAGTCTCGTCTTACAGTCTGCAGTAAATAAATCGACACCAACATTTGTGCATTCCATAAATTTTATTCTACTAGACAGTCATTTCTGAACAGCCGTAGAACAGACATTTTTTTTTGTGTAAAGATACTAAATAAATGCTTAAAAAATCCCATGAACAGATGGCACAGGGGAGAATAAAACTGAGCTGAACACGAGAATAAAAGTTATTTTTCACATTTAAAGCAAGCATCAAAAATAAATATCATATCCTTTCTCCATGACAGAACAGCAAGGCGATTATAAGAATGAAGTGCTGTGAAATGGGAGGTGGAATGTTGCTCACAACATTCCACAAGGGAGGGGAATATAAAATAAAAGACATTTTCTGTTTGTTTTTACTGACTGGCATGTGCGCAAAACTATAATCAGTAGCACAATGAAGAAAAGCCTGCACAAACTGCAAATTGATGTCGACAGTGGCAGAAGGAATGATCATTTGTAAAATATCCAATACTTGACAGCCAAGAAGTGCTCCCTCCGTGTTTAGTGGCCAGAATTCAGATGATCAAAGTCTGAAATGAAGAATTAAAAGTAGTTAAAGCGTTAAGCACAGTGATGGAGATGCTGCAAAATTGAAACAAACCCCTTGCCCCCAAAATGACTGCTGGAAACACTGGGCAGTACCTGTGGAAAGCAACAGTTAGTGTTTCAGGTTATTGACAGGTGAAAAGCCCCCCAGTTTAAATATTGGCCTAGATTCAATGCAGCAGGAAATTTGACTGTCGGGTTCACTTAATTGTGAGAGGGGGCCCTCCATCTGTCTCCCCTCAGTGGCAAAACCTCACCCATCAATTAAGTCAGATGGTGGCAAGGCTTGACTGGAGATTCAGAGTTATCGATGGTAGAATGTCAGGCTCATTAACAAGCCACTTGACACCCAATATCCCTGAACTCACCACAATGAAACTGAGGGCGTATGGCTTGCCTGCACTTATTGAAGATCACCCAGCAAATCCTGTCTGGTTTGTCAGTGAACCCCTGTGGGGTCTTTTGTTATCAGGTATTCCGTCCTGATCATAAAACCACAAGATAAAGGAGCAGGAAGCAGGCCATTCGGCTCATCAAGTATGCTCTACCATTCAATGACACCATGGCTGATCTCATAATCCTCCACTCCAATAAATGATCAGGAGACCTAGCACAGGAGCGATGGTGTGGATGAGATGGTGGAGCTGAAAATCACCTGCCTTCAGTTTCTACCCCCTCCTCACCGCCACACTCTGCGGTTCCCATCCCACCCTCATGTACAAAGGCAGAAATTGCTGGAAAAGCTCAGCAGGTCTGGAAGCATCTATGCAGAGAAGTAAGAGTTAACGTTTCGGGTCCAGTGACCCTTCCTCAGAGCTGAGGAACACCCTAAGGTGCCTTTGGCTTGGAGGTCCCTTTCATGGTAGGTGCAATGCTGGCTGCTGCCACTGCTCTTGGGAATGCTGTTGAGCAGTGGAAACTTTCCAGCATCTGATTGGCCACAAGGAGTTGGGCCTTCCTCATGGAAATGAGGATAAGGGATAAAGGATTCCATTGGTTCTTCAACAAGCAAGATGCAACTCAGTGTGGCTGCCTAAACATGCCTATTGATCTGAGTTTCAGTCTTTAACGATGTATTTTTGTTCCTTTATTCATTCACGGGATGAGGGTGTCGCTGACCAGGCAGCATTTATTGCCCATCCCTAATTGCCCAGAGGGCAGTTTAGCGTCAACCATGTTGCTGTGGGTCTAGAATCACATGTAGGCCAGACCAGGTAGGGATGGCAGTTTCCTTCCCTAAAGAACATTCAGGATGCTGCTTGAACTGCTGAACATCTCCAGAGTTCTTTTTATTACAAGCAACTATTTTATTTAAAGTAAGCCTTGTTAGAAAAATACTCTCCAATGCTGGAATACAATTTGTGCTAAACTCAAAGATGCTAGGATTCAAATGATTTAATATTTCAATTTTTTGATTGCCTGTTTTCCATTTTGACATCATCTTACTTAAACATTAAAAAAAAGTCAAAAACTGGCTTGATATTCAATAAACAGTAAATAAAATGAAAATGAATTGTCCAAGAACAAAGTGCATCATAAACATGACACTATTCTCAACTGGGTCAATACTAACTTAGAAAAATGAACTGGAGCCTGATGTCAGTTTAAAAAATCTGGTCCCAACACCTTCATATAGAACAGAATTATATTTGAATGAAAATGCACATTTTCCTACATAATATTATTGTCATTATGTGAATTGCCTCATTTGGAGGATAAATAAAAACTTTTTAAAGACAATTTTCTATTAACTTCACCCTCTGGCTTGTAGATCCATCCTGATATCGATGGAGAGTGAGTCACAGATTAACAATTCTTCCTTTTCGTTTTCTTTTGGAGATGGGAACATGTGCTAGTTCAGGCATTCTCATATGTGTCATTAGCCATTCTTTATATGTGAGAACAGATTGTGGGAATCACTGTATAATGCAAACACAAGGACAGCCAACACAAGTTGTTGATAACGCTTAGGGCCCAGAATACAAGTTTCTGACAGCTTGGAATGTAATTATCAGAAAAATATCAGAAAATTCTCCTGTAAAATCAGTTCAAGAAAGTTTTTCATTTTAATAATATTGGAAGCAAAATGGTGTTCTGAGGAAGGGTCACTGGACCAGAAACGTTAGCTCTGTTTTCTCCTTCACAGATGCTGCCAGACCTGCTGAGCTTTTCCAGCACCTGTTTTTGTTCCTGATTTACGGCATTCGTAGTTCTTTTGGTTTTTATTTAAAATGGCTTTAAAGTTTGGTTTGTAGTTTTGCTCAGGATTTGGTATTTTCATGATTTAGGTTTCCAGTGGCTTCATGAGGAGTGTTATTTATGAAGCAGCAGCAGGGCCTGACATAAAAAGGTTATAATTTGCGATTATCACATGTTATGATCTGGAATGTGCTGCCTGTGAAGAACCGTAGAAATAGATTCAACAACAACCTTCAAAGGGATTTCACAGAGAAAAAAAACATTTGCAAAGGGGAATCAGCAGGGGGCGGTGGACTAATTGGATATGTTTTCATAGCACCAGATCAGGCACCATAAGACCATAAGGTATAGCAGCAGAATCAGGCCATTCGGTCCATCATGTCTGCTCCGCCTTTCGATCGTGGCTGATATGTTTCTCAACCTCATTCTCCTGCCTTCTCCCCCTAAACCTTGATCCCTTTACCAATCAAGAACTTGGTCTTAAATACAATCAATGACTTGACTTCCACAGCATTCTGAGGCAATGAGTTCAAAAGAGTCACCATCGCTGGCTGTGAAGAAATTCCTCTTCATCTCAGTTTTAAAGGTTCATCTCTTCACTCTGAGGCTATGTTAACAGGTCCTAGTCTCTCCTGCTTGTGGAAACATCTAATGGAACTAGTGAAATGTCTATTCTATCAGGTAAGTTTCAGTAAGATTCCACCCACCATCCCATTGAAGTCCATCAAGTACAGATCCAGAGTCCTCAATCACTCCTTATATGACAAGCCCTTCATCCGCAGTATCATTCCCGTAAACCTCCTCTGAACCCCCTCCAATACCAGCACACCCTTCCTTAGGTATGGGGCCCAAAACTAGTCACAAAGTTCCAAATTCTCCCTGAGCATAACCTTATACAGCCCTAGCAGTACATCTCTGCTAACATTTTATTTGCCTTCCTAAGTGACAACTGAACTTTCATGTTAACCTTAAGAGAATCTTGAACTAGAATTCCCAAGTCCCTTTGTACTTAGATTTCTGAAGCCTTTCCCATTTAGAAAATAGGCTATACCTCTACCTACCAAAGTGCATGGCACTTTCCAACATTGTATTCCGTCTGCAACTTCTTTGCCCCTCTTCAACCCATGCAAGTCCTTTTGCATCCTCCCTACTTCTTCAGCACTACCTGACCCTCCACCCTGTGTTATCTGCAAATTTAGCAACAATACTCTCAGTTCCTTTGTCCAGATTGTTAATGTATGACACGAATAACTGTGGTCCCAACATACACGCCTGTGGAACTCCACTGGTCACTGGGTGCCATCCTGAAAAAGACACATTTATTCCCATTCTCTACCTTCTGTCAGTCAGAGAATCCCCTATCCATGCCAGTACCTTGCCCCTAACACCATAGGGCTTTTAGCTTATTTGGCAGCCTCCTGCGTAGCACCTTGTCAAAGGCCTTCTGGAAATCCAAATATATCCTGTTCACTGGCTCCCCTTTGTTTAACTTGTTTGTTACCTCCTCAAAGAATTCTAACAGATTTGTCAGGTATAACCGCCCCTTGATGAAGCTGTGCTGACTCAGCCCTACTTTATCATAAACTTCCAAGTCCTCCGCAATCTCATCCTTCATAGTGGATTCTAAAATTTTACCAACAACTGAGGGCAGGCTAACCAGCCTATTGTTACCTTTTTTTGTCTCCCTCCCTTTTTAAACAAGGGTGTTACAGTAGCCTTTTTCCAGTATTTTGGGACCCTCCCTGACTCTAGTGATTCCTGAAAGATCACCACCAATGTCTCTACAAGCTCCTCAACTATCTCCTTCAGAAGTCTGGAGTGTAGCCCACCTAGTCTTGGTGATCTATCCACCTTCATAGCTTTTAGCTTTCCCACCACCTTCTCCTTAGTGATGGCCACTGCACTCACCCCAGTCCCCTGACTCTCTTGAAGTTCTGATACGCTGCTGGTGTCGTCCTCTGTGAACACCGATGCCAAGTACCTATTCAGTTCATCCATTTCTTAGTTCCCCATGACTACTACTACAACTTCATTTTCCAGTGGTCCAATGTCTACTCTGGCTCTTTCTCAACTTTTAGATATCTAAAAAAACTCTTTCCACCTGCTTTTATATTATTAGTTAGCTTACTGTCATTTTCATCTTCCTCCCTCTTACTGCATCACAGAGTTATCTACAGCTGGTTTTTAAAGGCTTCCCAATCCTCTATCTCCCACCAATCTTCACCTCATTATTTGCTTTTTTTCCCCTTTTATATGTTGTCCCTGACTTCCCTTGTCAGCTATGGCACAAGGTCTAAAT
The DNA here is from genome assembly GCA_024137785.1 of Ginglymostoma cirratum. Lineage (NCBI taxonomy): Eukaryota > Metazoa > Chordata > Chondrichthyes > Orectolobiformes > Ginglymostomatidae > Ginglymostoma > Ginglymostoma cirratum. The sequence continues at coordinate 7,643,554 of JAHRHZ010000048.1, read as the reverse complement.
AGACTTCCTCTGTATTATAAAAATCCAGGGCTCCAATGTTTTAGTTAATTGTGATGACACATGTATTATATAGAAGAAAATAGAATCCTGACATTATGGAAGCAGGCCATTCTGCCCATTGAATCCACAATGACCCTCTGAAGAGAGTCCCACCCAGACTCACCCCCTACCTCATCCCCGTAATTCCATATTTCCCATGGCTAACCCACCTAGCCTGCACACTACAGGGCAATTTAGCATGGCCAATCTACCTAACCTGCACATCTTTGGACTGTGGGAGGAAACCGGAGCACCTGGAGGAAACCCACACAGACACAGGGAGAATGTGCAAACTCCGTACATCTTGTTGCCTGAGGCTGGAATTGAACCTGGGTCCCTGGCACTGTGAAGCAACAGTGCTAACCACTGAACCACCATGCTGCCCCTATTGGGTGGTGACTAACACATCCCTCCCACCAGTGAGAAACCATGTCCAAACACCCGCCAGCAGCGATGGGGGAGTAGGGGGGAGCTTCTCAGTGAATCACGGACCTTAACTTTGGCAATCCAGCTTGCCAGAAGCTGCCCAATCAGAGACCAGCAACAGCTGCATCCTAAGATCTCTCAGTTCAGGTCTATTCCTTGGGAAATCCTGTGGTGGGAAGAGAGGGAGAAACTGGTCAAGGGGGTTGTCAGCAAGGGCAGGGGTGTCTTTTAAACGTCACCGTCTTAGACCCCTCAATCTGATTGGCCTCAAATTGGAGCAAATGAAGGCTACACATAAACTGACAAGCAGGTCACCATGATTTCCCAGTCAGAAACCAGACACCCTTCTTGCCAACTGGGTAGGCAGGTGATTGGGAACGCGGTGAGTCAAGTTTCTTTAAGAGGCAATTAACTGACCACTTAACGATCTTAATTGGTGCAGAGTTGAGAACGTTACCCAGCACATTATTAATGAGGTGGTGAGAAAGGGGTATCGGTACAGAGCTGATGACCCCAATTATGTTCCCACCTCACCACTTCCTGGGAGAGGAGATATATACCACCCTGTGACTCGAGAAGGATGAGTAATGAGACGATCAGATCCATGTATCGAGTGGTTACCCATTCCCATAGACATCAATGATCTTCTGTGAAAGACAGCAAACCAGTAGCTGATCAAGAATCTTAATTCATCCTCAGAATCCTCTAAAGGCAAAGGGGCCTCACCTCTTCATTCATTTTCTGATGTTCAGCAACATTTTTTGTATCACCGTCTGCCTCTCCTGCTTCTGAGCCACTCTTGCTTTCCTCCTCCTTGATGTCCTTATCACCTTCATCTTTGCCTTCCTGATCAGAGGATTTCCGCAACTGCTTTGCAGATTTCTGGAAAACACATTGTCAGCAGTAATTAAAATGGAGCACTCCCGGTAAATGTAGTGAACAGTACATTTACTAACCCCTGTTAGCACCACCAATGGTCTTCTGCTAAAGTTGATTGTGATCTGGAGAAGCACTGAAATAAGGTGATAGTCAAAATATGAAATTCCTACTTCATCCATTAAAAGACACATTTCATGCATCCTCAATCGGTCATGCTATTGGGTCCTTCCCATTGCTAAAGCAACTCCAGAAATCTGCCTCCTGTCCACCTATCCTCTCCTCTATCCATCTTCTGTCCGCCTCCCCCTCTCTCCCTATTTATTTCAGAACCCTCTTCCCCTCCCCCATTTCTGATGAAGGGTTTATGCCCGAAACGTCAAGTTTTCCTGCTCCTGTGATGCTGCTCGGCCTGCTGTGTTCATCCAGCCCCACGCCTTGTTATTTCCAGAAATTGATGATCATTTGTCCCACTGATTTGTTTGTTTGTCAGAAGTTCTTTTTGAATGTGAATCAGTGGAATCTTCTTTTCTTGGTGAGCAGAGCAAAGAACCTCCCCAAACCTAGAAATATGAAGGTAAAGGTGTACCTGGTACATGCTGTGTACTTGGGAGAATTTAATTAACCAGTTGTAATTACAGTACAATTTCAAAAACACACTGACAGCTTCGTTTACCTTGTAGGCAACAAAATGCTATTCAGAATATATCATCAAACTTCACTGGCTGGGACTTCCAATGGGAACAAACTGATCACTCTCTCTTGATGACCAGTTTGAAAAAGTTGCTTTTTGGCATCTGGTTTACAGTATCATATGGCACAAAGATTTTTTTTTCCTTTATCCATTCATGGGATAAGGGGGTGTTGCTGACTAGGCAGCATTTATTGCCCATCTCTAATTGCCTAGACAGCATTTAAGAGTCAACCACATTTCTGTGGGGCAGGAGTCACACGTAGGCCAGACCAGCTAAGGATAGCAGTTTCCTTCCCTAAAGGACATTAGTGAATCAAATGGGTTTTTCCGACAATCAACAATGGATTTGTGGTCATCATTAGATTCTTAATTCCAGATATTTATTGAATTCAAATTCCACCATCTGCCACGGTGGGATTTGAACTCAGGTGCCCACAATGTTATCTGGGTCACTGGATTAACAGTTCCACAATAATACCACTAGGCCATTGCCTCCCCAAAGATTGCAGCAATTCCAGGGGCAAGGCCACCAATACTTACTCAGGGATTGTGCGATGGACCGTGAACAGAGACTGCAGAACACCGAGATATTCTGGACTATGAATCACTAAATGTTAGCATACAGGTACAGGAAGGCAAATGGAATGATTTTGTTCATTGCAGGGGGATGTAAAAATAGTGATGTTTTGTTACAGTAATACAGGAAATTGGTGTGACTAAACCTGAAGTATTCTTAAGTGTTTATTTCCTTATGAAAGGATATAAACACATTTCAAGCAATTCAGAGAAATCATTCCATTTGCTTTCTTAATCATTTACTGCACCTGTAATCAGCTTTCAGTGATTTATTTACCAGATACCCAAATCCCAGTATATACCAGTGACCTACCACATCTTTCCACTTAAAAAAAAACTGCGTTTTATATCCTTCCTGATAAAACGGACAAGCTCACATTTACTCGCATTATGCTCCATCTGCCATTTTTTTGCCCACTCACTTAGCCTATCCATGCTCCTTTCCAGACTTCCTAAGTCCTTTTCACAACTTACTTTCCCACCTCTCATCGTGCCATCCAAACAGCTCTTCATCAAAAATGTTTTGCGAATCCATGTACATATCAACCACACCTTTTTCATTAACAAACTCAAATGAAGTTAATCAAACATGATTCACATTTTAAAATTTATTCACATGATGAGGGCATCACTGACTAGGCCAGCAGTTACTGTCCATTGCTGTGGGTCTGGACTCACATGAAGGCCAGAGCAGGTAAGGATGGCAATTTCCTTCCCTAAAGAACATTAGTGAACCAGATGGGTTTTTTAAACATTCAACAATGGTTTCATAGTCTTCATTAGGACTCTTAATTCCAGATTTGTATTGAATTTAAGTTCCACCATCAGTCGACTCTGGATCCCTAGAGCATCATCTGGATCTCATTTAACAATCCAGCGATAATACCATGAGGCCGAGATAAAAGGTACTGCAGATGATTTTCTGATGAAGGGTTTAGGCCCGAAACATCAAGTTTTCCTGCTCCTATGATGCTGCTTGACCTGCTGTGTTCATCCAGCCCCATGCTTGTTATCTCGGATTCTTCAGCATCTGCAGTACCTATTATCTCTGATACAATTTTAACCCCACTGCGAAGCCTCTTCTAAGGATGCCTACCCTGAAGAAGTTACCCTCCTCCCTCCGGACAAACCTCAGGGAATGTCTCTCCCACTGCAACTCTCTCATAACCTCTTCGGCCTTGAAACTGCTCGACCACGTCCTGAAGCAAACCAGGTACTACAGCCACATCACCTTTCTCAGTACCTGCCTACGGAACCAGATCATCCCCAATGGACTACAATCCACATTCAAGCCTTCCCAATTTGGCCCCAACCGTGACGATTTTCTGATGAAGGGTTTAGGCCCGAAACGTCAAGTTTTCCTGCTCCTATGATGCTGCTTGACCTGCTGTGTTCATCCATACCATGAGGCCATTGCGTTTTAACTAATCTGTGCTGGCTGTCATGAATTAACTCCTGTTTTTCAAGTGAAAATTAATTTGATCCTGAACCATCATCTCTAAAACTGCGGGGAGGTGATGGCCTCATGGTATTATCACTGGACTGTTAATCCAGAGAGCCAGGTAATATTCTGGGGACCTGGATTCAAATCCTGCCGAGGCAGATGGTGTGGAATTTGAATTCAATAAAATATCTGGAATTGAGAATCTAACGATTGTTGGAAAAACTTACTTGGTTCACTAATGTCATTTAGGGAAGGAAAGTGCCACCCTTACCTGGTCTGGCCTACATGTGACTCCAGCCCCACAGCAATGTGGCTGACTCTGAACAGCCCTCTGGACAACTAGGGATGGGCAATAAATGCTGCCCAGCCAGCGATGCCCTCATCCCATTAATGAGTAAAGAAGAAAAAATCCTGATGCCCTCATCCCATTAATGATTAAAAAAGAAAAAATCCCATTGCTATGGTTGAGCTGACTGTCCTGTAGTTACCTGGTGCATCCCTCTCCCCTTCCCTTGATCATGGGTGTGATATTTACAGCTCACCAGCCCTCTGGCACCACCCTATATCTAACAGGAAGCGAAAGATAACAACTTGGACCTGACTTGATAGTTACCACCATGGTACAGGCAGCGTAAAGACTGCAGCCATTCCAGGGCTGGGGCCACCAATACTTCCTCAGGGATGGAACAATGGACAATAAATGTGACTTTTCCACTACTGCCTGCAATCAAGCATAGATTGCTCTTTAAACCCCAGAGGCAGCAAGAGCTTTCAGCAACCAGTGCGACTCCAACTCAAATTATCGGTGGCCAGGCAAATTACATTTTCAGGGCAATCAGTCAGCATTATGATTTCTGCTCACTCAGAGCCTGCCTTTGAACGTTAAAGGAATGAAACGATACTGCAACTTTCACTCCTGATAACTGTTCAACAGAGTGGGCCAATATCTGGGAAATGTGGGCTTCTCTACTTTGGCCAGCATTTTGCTACCACACCCAAAAGACTGAGAATGACCATTTAGCACTGCTGTTCTATTCCAGGCGAGAGGGATAACTAATTCATGCCATTTCTCTGATATTTCCCTCATCTTCCATCAAAGTCAATTGGATAAGCCAGAAACTCAAACCTATTACACAAAAACAAGGCAGCACTGTGGCGTACCATTAGCACTGCTGCCTCACAGCGCCAGGGACCCAGGTTTAATTCCAGCCTCAGGTGACTGCCTGTGTGGAGTTTACACATTCTCCCAGCGTCTGCGTGGGTTTCCGCTGGGTACTCCAGTTTCCCCCACAGTCCAAAGAAATGCAGGTTAGGTGGATTAGCCATCCTAGATTGCCCATAGTGTCCAGGGATGTGCAGGCTAGGTGGATTAGCCACAGTAATTGCAGGGTTATGGGGATAGGGTGGGATGTTCTTCAGCTGGCTGGTGCAGACACATTAGGCCAAATGGCTTCTATCTGCACTGTAGGAACTGTATGATAAAACATAACATTGGGGTAGGGTGGGCATTTATTTAGCGTCAAGCTGAATCATTTGACTAATTCAGAAAGGTTCTCCCAGTTTTACATAAAATCTTGTTCTGAATCATACAGCATCTCACTTCATCCACGCGTTTACCATGGCGTTTACCATGCGTTTCTTCAAAGATACCTCAATCAAATGCCACAATGATTCAGGCACTTCGATCCTCAGAAAGGACTCATTGGCTTCGGATTTTTAAGAATTTTCATTCATGGAATGCGAGCACTGTTGGGAAGGCTGCATTCATTGCCTATCCCTACATACCCTTGAGAAGGTTGTGATGAGTTACCTTCTTGAGCCACTGCATACTAACAAATGTAATCACATCCTCAGTGCTGCTAGTAAGAGAGCTCCAGAACAGAATTTTGGAATCAGAATTGTAACAGGACTTAAAAGGTTAAATGAAGAGGATAGGTTGCATCGAATGGGCTTGTATGTCCTTGAGTTGAGATTTATATTGGGTAAGGGTATTCAGGCATATGGAGAAAGAGGGGTAAATAGAGTTGAGATCCAGATCAGTAACAGTGCAATTTGAATGGCTTGGAAGCCAGCCTCTTCCTGTTGTTACGATAGTGATAAAATACCATTGATTGTTTTGATCTGATTTTAATACCTGGGATTTTCATTGACTGACTTTTTAAAAAAAAAACATTGAGTTAAAATGGCCACACCAATCAGCTAAACACACAGGTCAGTCAAGGTTCATGAAACCATTGTGGAACTAACGGACAATTTCTCAAAAAATATCAAAACTAGTTTGTGGTATTATCCCGATTGGCACTAATGGCACATCTCTGCCCGTTTATAGTTTGAATAAGAGTTGTTTGCAATAACTTGCTGCCACCAGTCCTCTTTTGTCTACACTGTACCTAGGGTCTGTCCAATGATCTAGTGACCAGTGATTGAGGATATACCACCATAGAGTCTTTACATTAGAGGCACTGTTCTTAGTTTATTGCATGTTAGCAATAAGCAAAACTACATTTTTAGTCACAGATAGTGAGAACTGCAGATATTGGAGTCAGAGACAATATGGTGTGGAGCTGGAGGAGCACAGCAGGTCAGGCAGCATCAGTGGAGCAGGAAAGTTGACTTTCCGACCCAAAACATCAACTTTTCTACATTTTTAGTCAGATATAATTACTAGGATTTTTGGGAGCTGTACAGAACATATCTTTCCCCCATAAAGGCTATGGTAGAGCTCACTGTCTCCACCCAATGACTGTGTGTGAATCAGCAAATGAATTGGTGCTCAGTATAATATGAACATTAACTCCTTCAGGACCATTACCATATACAACATAGCCCACTTTGTCCGGCCCTCATCTGCTATTCTGATCTACACCTGTGTGATAAGTTTCACATATTGGATATAAAAGACATTATCTCTAATTATCAAGCTTAGAAAATTAAATTCAAACATTGAAATACACAAATCAGCCTTTATTGTAAGGTAATGCTTTAGGCATGGCACAGGATATAAATATCTGACTCAAACTGAAATCAACAAGAAAGTGCTCTCTCTGCCTTTCAAGAACGAAAAGTACCCGGTGATGGAACTGATTAAAAATAAACATCAGAACACCACAGCCTCAAAGAACACTGAAATATTCTCTACTTTTGAGGATCCAAGATTTAAATTAAACAACCATGGTTTCATGTTAAAACTATATGGTTTACACACAACCTAAGGGCTTTAAACTGCATATCTCTTTCATCTTCCTTTTGTACCAGACGCTATCCCTTTTTAATTTTGTATCTGTGTGCTTGACATTGCTTTCTTATGATTTTTTCACAGGATTAGCAAGTAATAAAATTGTTATTTCTTTCACTTTCTTACTGATACTTTAGATACAGGTAACTTTTTTTTATTGGAGCTAGGAATAGCCTATGCTATAAAGAACGAAAAATCTTTGTTGTGGCTGACCGAGGAGGTTAGGAGAGGGGATTGATTCATTACACCTCACGTGTTCTTAAGCAAAAATGTAAAACTTCACTTCACTTAATCTAGTCTACTGTATTCTCTGCTCAGTGTGGTCTCCTCTACATTGGGGAAACAAAGTGCAAACTGGGTGACTGCTTTTCAGAACACCTACGTTCTGTCTGCAAAAATGACCCTGAGCTTCTAGTCGCCTGTCGTTTCAATATACCACTGTTGTCCCTCATCAACATCTCTTTCTCAAACTTGCTGAAGTGCCCCAGTATAGCTGGAAGAACAGCACTTCATTTTCCACTTGGGAACCCTGCGGCCAACTGGACTCAATATTGAGGTAAACAATCTTAGGGCTCCCATGTCTTTACTCCAACCCCCACACACCAGGCTATCACATGGCTGCTACCACACACAACCTATTGTCAGCTACTAATCGACTCTGTTAGTAGCTATTCATTCCCCAGACTGGCCTTTAACCACTCCTTTGTCTGCCCAACTGTTTGTCTCTCTCTTTAGGCTCTATCTCCACCAATTGTTTACGCTCACCCTGACCAGCCGCAATCTATCTTCTGCAAAATACCAAGCTTTTCCTAGCTACCATCAGTTCTGAAGAAGGGTCACTGGACCTGAAGTGATAACACTGATTTCTCTCCACAGATGCTGCAAAGCCCAGTGAGCTTTTCCAGCAATTTCTGTTTTTCTTTGATTTCCAGCATCAGTAATTCTTTCAGTCTTATGTAAAATATCAAGGTGTTTACGTGAGGAAATATAATGTTTTCAGCCAATTTGTTAAACGTTGATACTGATAGCAATTTCTGAGCTACTCAATCAATATCCATTATTACACAGTTATACCAAGTATGTGTATACCTCTGATGATTTTGCTCAAACACTAGTTTAACTTATTCCTTCTGGTTGGCTCTGGACAAGGATGAAGACTCTTTCGCGCATTCACATGGAGACAGCCACCTGATGGCAGCATTTGAATACGCTGCCCATTATAAATAGTATAAACAGGTAGTTCTCCTGTAATGCAATAGTTGCGTTCTTTTGTGATCTCGTGCTATAGAAAATCACATTATAGGTAAATCACTACAGAACATTGCTGTACCTGTACAGTAGAAAGTTTGTGTTATCCAAACAGTGTCCACTATTCATCAATCATGTTACAGCCAATTCACATTTATGAAACATGCGTATAGCAGAACGACCTGTACATTGAAGATGAACTCCATATTCTGCAACAGTGATGGAAAATAAGCTGCTTTGGTCGGATTCAGAGGACAGGAGACAATCAGCTGCAGCTACTTTCAGATATTGTAGTTAATAAAAAATCGAGATCATTATTGCCATCATTTGTCAATGCTGCACATTCAACCAGAACTGGTGCTTTGGTAACTCAGAGAGCCTGCTTTAGAACGGTCATAAAGAGATTAAATGTCTAGTTAGGTCTGTTATGTTAGAGTGTCAATTATACCCTTGCTGTTCTGGCTGGTCATGGGTTTGGAAGCTGCTGTTGAAGGAGCTTTGGTGAGTTGCTGCTGTGCATCTTGTAGGTAGCACACGGTGCTGCCACTTCATGATTCTGATAGAGGGAATGAATGTTTATGGCGGATGGGTGCCAACTGAGTAGGGATGCTTTGTCCTGGATGGTGTCAAGCTTCTTAGAGTCATGTTGCGTTCCATACAAGTGGGAGAGTATTCCATCACACTCCCGACTTGGGCCTTGTCGGTGATGGACAGGTATTGGGTTGATTGTCAGCAAGCAAGTAGGAACACCACCACCTGCAAGTCACACAACCGATTTGGATAAATATTGCTGATCCTTCATCACCGCTGAGTCAGAAATCTTGGAGCTCCTTCTTAACTTAAGAGTGTTATGGGATTACCTTCACCACATGGACTCCAGCAGTTCAAGAGCAAATTGGGAGAGGCAAAGTTGACCGCAAGGTGTTTAATGATGCTTTGCGAGAGGTTATGCTTTAGGCTATCTGGGAAAGAAGGGAGATGCTCTTCTCTTTGGATAGCATTGGCAAGGCTTCCCATTAGATCCAAACAGCATGGGTTGAGGTCAGACCAAAGGGTGTGGACCCAGTACAGGAGGAGGATGAATGAGCTTTTGTTGTCTGCAAGAGTAAATGACATCATTTCTCATTGTAGGTATGCTAATCAAACTGCTTGGGTGTGTTATGACACACTTCTGGGACAGGCAGGAGTTCAAGTACCATGCACCCCCATTTCTCATTGTAAGCTCACACTCATAGGGACATCACTCAGTCGTAGCCCTAAACGATAACCCTGACTTCTTCTTGTCTGTGAGTGACCTTCTGGTCCATCTCAGGATTCTCACCCTCACCGTCTTCATCAGAGATTTTGTCTCATTCCTGCATCTCTTCTTTGCCCAACATATCCTCCCTTTGACGACAGAGAACATAGAACATAGAACATAGAACTGTACAGCACAGTACAGGCCCTTCGGCCCACGATGTTGTGCCAAACTTTTACCCTAATCCTAAGGTCTATCTAACCTCCACTCCTGCCTTATACTATCATCCATATGCCTATCTAATAGCCGCTTAAATGCCCCTAATGAGGCCGACTCCACTACCCTCTCCGGCAATGCATTCCACGCCCCTATCACTCTCTGAGTAAAAAACCTACCTCTGACATCTCCCCTATATCTACCTCCACTCACTTTAAAACTATGCCCCCTCGTAATAGCTACCTCCACCCTAGGAAAAACTCTCTGGCCGTCTACTCTATCTATACCTCTGATCATTTTGTACACCTCTATCAAGTCACCTCTCATCCTTCGTCATTCTAAAGAGAAAAGCCCCAGCTCTCTCAGCCTTTCCTCATAAGACCTTCCCTCCATTCCAGGCAACATCCTGGTAAATCTCCGCTGCACCTTTTCCAACGCCTCCACATCTTTCCTGTAATGAGGCGACCAGAACTGGACACAATACTCCAGATGTAGCCGAACCAGGCTTTTGTATAGCTGGAGCATGACTTCACGGCTCTTGAACTCAATCCCTCCGTTAATGAAAGCTAACACACCATACGCCTTCTTAACAACTCTATCCACCTGGGTGGCAGCTTTCAGGGAACTGTGACCATGAACCCTATGATCCCTACGCTCCTCCACACTGCCAAGAATCTTTCCATTAACAGCCAACAACTATAATGCAGGACATACTGTACAGCATTACATCACAGTTGGAGTTTCTTTGCTGGGGTAGAAGTTAACTGAGAAGGTAACTTTAGTTCCCAGGAATTATGCTATTAATGAGGTGTTAATATATGTAGATAACCTTTTTGGAGGCCACCTGATGAGAAGGTTGATTTTGTTTCAGAGATAGTAGGAACTGCAGATGCTGGGGAATCTGAGATAACAAGGTGTAGAGCTGGATGAACACAGCAGGCCAAGCAGCATCAGAGGAGCAGGAA
>JAHRHZ010000048.1:7596616-7632198 GCA_024137785.1 Ginglymostoma cirratum | reverse complement strand
AGGCCAAGCAGCATCAGAGGAGCAGGAAGGCTGACGTTTCGGGCCTAAGAAGGGTCTAGGCCCGAAACGTGAGCTTTCCTGCTCCTCTGATGCTGCTTGGCCTGCTGTGTTCATCCAGCTCTACACCTTGTTATCTCTGATGAGAAGGTTCACTTGTTTGGTGAGATTGAAGAACTTAAAACTGTGACGGTTGTCCTAATAGCAGAATTGGAGTTTATTTGACTCTCTCCCATAACGTTGGGCCATCCACCATTCTTCCTGTGGGATTAGAAAATATCTGCCCTGAGAATAACCTCTGACCTTCAGGAATAACCTATTTTTACCCTGTGGAGAGGCACTATGAATATTATTAAGAATGCTTGTTGTGTTGGAGCATGCCGACTGCCAAAAATGGAGAGGAGGTGAATCTGCTCTGCAGGAGCGATACTTCGGAGTCTCATGGAGTTGGGGAGAAATGGCTCCTTTCAGGACTGGGCCATTTTTACCAGCCAGTGAGCCAGCAGCAGGGAGGATGCAATTGTCTGAGAGATCAAAGCATGGTTCCTGAGCTGTTGCACATGCAGGGTGTTTGGAAAAAAGCCAATTATCATGAATTATATCATGTACAATAGCTGTCAGTTCAAGCTACAAAGCTCCCTACTGGCACAAGTGGACTGGCAGAAATATCGCCAAGGAGACGGTACTTGTCAGTGTCTTACACAATTGCAATGCACCTTGAAATATTTTTCTAGGGTAAAGGCACAGGGTAATTACAAGTTACTGATGCTATAAAATAAGACAACAATGCTTGGGTTTTGCTCCTTTGTAAACCGAGGGGCCTGGAAATGCATAAGCCTTTGAGGACATTGCCACATTCAGTCTGAGAAGAGCAGAGAGAGCCCAGGAAAGTAAATGAGGACCCAGAGAGGAGGTTAGGTTCCGGTCTACACTGATAACGTTTTGGGATTATTGTTTGTTTCAAGCACGGCTCTCCTTGTCACAGGACTACAGTGCTGTCCTCCTTCAAGTTCCATTTGAAGTAGCAAGGCAGGGAACTTGAATTGAAAAAAAGTAGTGCTGGAGAAACTCAGGTTTGGCAGCATTTATGGAGAGAGAAAGAGTTAACATGTTGAGTTTTCAGAAGAGTCGTATGGCCTTTTAAACCTTAACTCTCTCTCTCTCTCTCTCCCATATATCTAAATGCTGTCAGACCTGCTAAGTTCCTCCAACACTTTTCATTTCATTTCAGAATTCCAGTATCTGCATTATTTAGATTTTCTATAGAATGTGAATTGCTGCTTGGGCAGGTTTTGTTGTCCCAGCAATGGTACAGACAATGGCACAACAACAAAGCAAACAGAGCCTCTGACTAAGTCTGAAAAATAAATACCAGAATGGTTTAACGCATAATCTTACCACTTATTCTCAAAGTGCCCGGATCAAAATCCTGTCTGACTACCAGAAGAAACTGAAAATGGCTCACCCTTAAGTGTTTCAAAAATTCCTGCCTCTTTATTGACACTGGTGCCTTTCAAGCATCATCTTCTGTCTGTGTGCATCTCAGTGTACATCTGGTACCCATTTGCTTCATTAGAACGAATTCTCAGAGGCAGCGTAGCCACTGAAGATATCAGCTCGCTGCAGAGCTTTGCACTAATCACTGCCAGACAGCATTTTCTGCTTCTCAGTGCCCACTCTTTTGATACAAATCCTGATTTTCACCAGTCTGCCCCAACTACCATTACTCCATTCACTGTGACTTTAGCTTGATGCATCTATGAGTACACCGTGAGAAGCACCGCAGATGTTCACTAAGGATATGGGCAGGTTTGAGAGATGGTGGCAAAGTGCTAATGTAGGTAGACTCACAATCCAGAGACCCAGGCTAATGCTCTGCAGATGTGGGTTCAAATACTCCATGATGAAATTTAAATTCAAATAATAACTCTGGAATTGAAAGCTCATCCCAAGTGCTGGTGACCATGACAACTGTCATCAATTGTTGCAAAAATCCATCTGGTTAACTAATGCCCTTTATTGAAGGAAATCTGCTGCCCTTAACTGGTTTGGCCTACATTCTTTTTTTCACTACTTGCTGAAATGATCTAGCAAGCCACCCAGTTCAAAGATAATTCAGGACGGTTAAAAAAAAGCAGGCCTTGCCAGTGACACCCAAATCTCAAGAAAATCTAAAGAGAATGTGTAAGCAAAACATTGCTCCAGCACATTCTTACAAATATATTTCCAATGATTTCATACAGGATAGAGAGGCCCCGTGAGACAATGGGATGACCATATTTATTTATAAGCAAGTTTGAAACCCCACACTTACAATGGAGGGAAAATTTTCAATGAGATGTGAAGGATTACAGAATAAACAAGAGCACTGACAATGCTGGAAGAGAACAAATGAAATCCAACGTAAATTACTAACACAAAACATTAAAGGTAACAGTGTTTTGCTTTGCCAGTGTGATACACTGATGAACTGATACAAACCATACTGCAGTTCTGATAAGTCCAACTAAACTTAAGATCAAAATGTACAAATACAAAGCCATTTCTGTTTACTGAACATTAAAAATTTGGGATAGGATCAATTTCTGAAGAGTTCAGAGTGCAGGTAAATCGCTGCTTCACTTGGAAAGTGTGTCTGGGGCCTTAGATAATGAGGAGGGTTCTGAAGAAGGGTTACTGGGCTCAAAATATTAACTGGTTCTGTCCACAAATGCTGCCAGACCTGATGAGTTTCTTCAGCAATTTCTGTTTTTGTTTCAGATTTACAGCATCTGCAGTTGTTTGTTTTATTGAACCTTGAGAAAATGGTTTTAACCTAAAACAACACAGAAATATGTACAATATAGTGTTCCTACATCCCACAGAAAGATTCTATTCCTTTACCTTAAAAGTAGCTTTTTTTCGTTTGGAGCCTCCTTTTTCATTTCTGCTTTTAGCTTTTCCTTCCTCATCTATTATTTCACCCCCTTCACCTTCACTACTGGCATCTGCTGTATTTCCTCCCTCTCCTTCTGTCTCTGAAGAACTCTGTTGCTGTATTGCCTGGAACAAAAACACAGTAGAGTTGTGAAAACATGACATACAGTACGAAACTGAACACTCCCAAAAAGAACACCAACCATCACTGGCTGAATTTGCACCTGTCTACGTTTCATAGAACCCCTACAGCATGGAAGCAGGCCTTTTGGCCCATCAAGTCTCACTGACCCTCCAAACAGCATCCCACCCAGACCCACCCCCCTACTCTATCCCTACAACCCTGCATTTCCCAAAGCTAACCCAATTAGCCTGCACACCCCTTGAACTATGAGGCAATTTAGCATGACAGACATGGGGAGAAGGTGCAAACCCCACACAGATAGTTGCCCACGGGTGGAAGTGAACCCATGTCCTTGGTGCCATGAGGCTCCATTGATAATCACTAAGCCATCATGCCAGCCAATTTACATCAGAGTCAGTCCTTTTAAATTGTTGGACCTGTGGCCAGTTCCTTTTGAAAGTGACACTGTAAAGTATTCCTAAAGACAATGTTTTAAGTTGCCTTTTGCACTCTGAAGAATCTGTAGTAATGTGTCAAGGGGAATGCATGAAGCTTCCACCACTGCTTCAATAGAGCCCTTGCCTCACAAAGCAAACTCACATTAATAATATCTTGTGATGACCCAGAAATTAATTATAATTTTGATAAATGTGATTAATTATTGCTGTGTATGCATACATAAAGGGAAAACATTGCGCAAGTTTATTGATCAAGATAAGGCCAGCCCAAAGCACTTTATAGCTGATTTAAGTACTTTCGTCAGAATGTAGGAAAATGATGCCAATGGTGCATAGTAAGTTCTCACAACAGCAATGAAATAATGACCAGATAATTGGTCTTTTGGTGATACTGACTGTGGGCTAAATATTACCAAGACGTTGTCAAAGAGGAGGAGAGTTATCCACAGTATCATAGGGTCCTTTATGTTCACCTGGGAGGAAACACCAGGCCTCAGTTTAATGTCTCTTCTGAGAAAGGGTACCTCTGACATGGCAGCAGTTCCTCAGTAATGCACTAGAGTGACAACCGAGAGTTAGGATGATACCAGCTTGAATTACATCTCTTCTCTGAAAGGTGGTTCTTGTCCTTTCTGGCTGTCCATATAAAGATTATTTATGTTAATAAATGGCTGCAATGCCAAAATCTGTAGCTTAATGTTTTTATTCCAAACCATCAACTCTGCATTTGTCAGCTAACGTTTATCTATATTTTCAAAATTTTTACACGACTGAATTTGGTTCCTTTAACAATGCCAGCTCACGGACGGACTTCGAAAATTCCTAATCACCATCTTCTGGATACTTTATATATTTCTGTTTCAAGGTGATTGACATACCAGTAGTCCAATCAGATATTATGATGGCTGTCCCAAAAATATGGTTACTTTTTTTGCCATAGCAAATTAATGTCTTTTACTTTTCACAGTGGACATTAACTAAATTTACAGTGGATTTGAAGTGACCATGAGTGGCGTAGAATACAAACATTCATGGCCATTGTGGGGAGGTGATGGCCTAGTGGTATTATCGCTGGACTGTTAATTTGAAGACCCAGATAATGTTCAGGGAGACTTGGGTTCAAATCCTGCCATGGCAGACGCTGGAGTTTTAATTCCAATTTTTTTTCCATTATCGCATTCAGAGTCTAATGATGACTATGAATTCATCTGGTTCACTAATGTCCTTTAGAGAGGGAAACTGCCATCCTGGCCTACATGTGACTCCAGACCCACAGCAATGTGGGTGACTATTAACAGCCCTCTGGCTAGTTAGGGACAAGTAATAAATACTGCTTGGCCAGTGAGGCCCTCATCTTGTGAATGAATAAATGAAAAATGACCAGCAAAGTAGGCAGAAGTCAGCATTACCTCCCTAATAGAGTATCATGGTTGATGATGGAAAAATAAACAGGAAATGAATGCAAATAGGCAAAAATTAGGATTTTTTTGAAAATTCACAAATGTTTTTAATTTAGAAGATTTTACTTTAGGAATTGCTTTTTAACACATTATTACTTGTTACAGGATTTATAGAAAACAGTTAGAAACACTAAGTGCTGAAATAACGAGTTTTTGTTCTACATTATCATGACAGAAGATTAATCTTTGTACTGTTCTGGTGGATGCCTATTTCTATTCTCTAATATTGCCATTCTGTTCTGTGTGTTTACAGTTCCAGAGGTGGTTGTGAAGGAGCAGAGGTGTGTTAATTTCAACTGTAGGCCATTGTGTAGAAGGGGGATATGGGCTCAGTCAATTTTTATTCATCTCTCGATTTTCAGGTCCTCTGTTTTCACATCATGTATTTAGTTGCTCTTCTGATACTCTCATGTTTTTCACCTTTCAAAGCTTTGTGTGGACCTTATCCTGCAAGCAGAGTTCGTCTCAAATTTAGCTTTGTGAATGCCCAAATTTGCATAGCAAAATATGTCATGTACCACTACATGCCATAAAGGCTGTGGGTCAATGGACGTTCGACGAATGCTATTACAAGCGCTGATCAGTTTTGCATTAGCTGCAGCGTATAGGCATGCATAGAGCAGATGGGCATTCCTGCAAACATGCAAAATAAAATTTCAACTGAAATACTAAGAGAAATTCAACAGTTACAGAAAGAAACAGAAAGGGCTGGAGAAATCTGGCTGATCAGACAACGTCTATAGGAAGAAAAACAGAGTTAATGTTGGGTACAATAGGACTCTTTGGAACTTAGCGCAAAACGTTAACTGTTTATTTCCCCACAGGTGCTGCCAGTCTTGCTGAGTTTCTCCAACATTTTCTGCTTTTATTTCAGGACTCCAGCATCTACAGTGCAGTGATTTTATTCACCACAGTTAAACTGTTTATCATAAGATTGTAAAATGATACAACCCACAAAGGCAGCCATTTGACCTGGTCTTTGCATGTTGGATGTTTAGTACAGCTACCTAACCAGAGGCTAACTTGGCTATTTAGTTCAAGTGTATTCGGGTAACTTACTCCAAGTGATTACATTACACTTTTGTACTAAAGTCGGTTTGATTTTTCCATTTTGCTTTAATCTAATTTCTAAATTTCCCTATTTTTTAAAACTTTACATCAGCCAGAGCACATTTACAGGCATAGAAGAGGTTCAATGACATAACAATACTGATGTAGTAAGTACATGGTCCAAGATCATATTACAACTGTTCTACAAAGAATCACTCAGCTATGTCAAGCCCTTGCAGTGCCCTAAACCCTCTCTTGGCAACTCCTGTTTCCCTCCAAATCAGTTGGCTACACCTTGCCAAAATCACATCTTCAAAGGGCTTCACAGAACAACAAACACAGAGCAAGTCTCAAGAGTATTTTGCATGCTGTATATTTGCAATAACATTTGGGGTTTCTTGAAGACTAAAGCATGAAATGGAAGCACGTCCTACCCCACAGCAGTATGTAATAGTCTGTCTGCCCACTTGCCATATCTGGCTTGCAAGCTCCTTTTATTCAACTGCTGCACTCCAATGCAATATGCAGTTTTTTTTGAACTTCAGTTCAGTTTACTGGGAGACATAACTGTTCTGAAAATTGATATGGTGCACAGGGAATGCAGATTTTAGGTATGCAAAAGGTCCACTAAAGGCCATTCAACACACTGTTTGTGCTAGTTCTTTAAGAGCAATCCAGTCTGTGCACTCCCCCGACCTTTCATAGAATCCCTACAGCATGGAAGCAGGCCATGTGGGCCACCGAGTCCACACCAACCTCTCTGGACAGCATCCCAACCAGATCCATCCCCTACCTTATCCCCGCATTTCCCACCCTCGACACTACGGGCAATTTAGCATGGCCAATTCACCTAACCTGCACGTCTTTGGACTGTGGGAGGAAACCCACACAAACAGTCACCCAAGGGTGGGACTGTACCCGGGTGCCTGGCGCCACAAGGCAGCAGTGCTAACCACTGAGCCACCATGCCATCCCATAGTCCCTTATATTCCAGCTTCAAATGTATTATCTAAATGATCTTTTCAAGGTTTGAGGGTTTAAGATTATAACAGGTTTAGAAAATGTAGACAAGAAAAATGTGCTCTTGTTAGCTGATGAGGGACACAGATTTAAGATTTTGTGCAAGAGATGTAGAGGAGATGTGTGGAAGAATTGTTTTCACAGTGTATGGTAATGACCTGAAACTCGCTAACCCACGATGGGGATGGAAGCAGAGGTGCTGAACGATTTCAAAAGGAAATTAAACTGATTCTTGAAGGAAACAAATTTGAAAGTTTACAGGAATGCAGCAAGGAATTGGCATAGACCAGATTGCTCCATGGGGAGCCAGGATAGATTCAATGAGTTGAATGACCTCATTCTCGGCTGTAGCTAATGTGTGACTATGCCATCATTTCCCTCTGAAATCAACCACTCAAATATCTGCTTCAGCGCACAGTTAATGCACTAGTGGTTGTCGGCTTTAAGCACTGTGCTCTGTACAGCAAGAGGTGAGGCTGGAGATGTGATGATCAAATGCCAACATCTGGTAATATCTGTTACTTTAAAAGAGATACACTTCTGCCAAAGGAAAACCTTATGCAAAAATCAGTGTATGTCAATTTTCACCTCTAGGATATAGAAACTAGGACTAATATGATAACACAGTTTCAGCAATGGTAGAATTAATCTGGCTGGAAATTAGCAAAAGGGCAAGATCGCAATCAGCCAGTGAGCATAGGAAATAGGAGCTGGAGTCCATCATATGGCCCCTCAAGTCTGCTCTGCCATTCAAAATGTTTGTGGCTGATCCTCTGGCTCAACACCACGTTCCTGCCTACTCCTAGTGTGTATTGATTTTCAGAAAGATCAAAAATCTACTGATCTGAACCTTGATTATTAGCACTTGTGACATTAACTCAAGATATAAACTCAAGATAAACACAGCTGGTATGTTGATGAGGTTACGACAATTCCAAAATTTACAAAAACATGGGGGTCACTTTAGAATATCAGGATAACCAAAATTGCACAAAATGTGCACGTGAAGGTCAAGCAATGTTAGTTGAGGTAATGAGTGATTGGGTCCAACGTATCTGAAGCAGGGGATTAAGGTATGCTTTAGAGTTCTGCAAGGATTACTCAAATGGAAATTATCACTGTTGAGTTAAATTGATGTTAGAACAAAAGCCATTGTCAAAAATAACCATACATATACGTTAATTGTAGCTGATGTAGTTGAAAAAATGGTCTCTGAAATTAGGAGAAAATGTGAGAATGGAACAAGAAATTACAAATTAAAATGTTAGGACCATTTTAAGGAGTCAATCTTGCACAATCCCATTCCCAGCATGGAGTAAGCAAGCAGCGAATGATGTGCAGAATTCACATGTACACATCCCATGACTTTTTATCCACCTAAATTAGGACAGAGAGAATATGACGAAACAAAACTAAAGAGACAGTAGGCATGCATGTGAAATGAATCTTTCAAGTGTGAATTGGGCTGCCTACAGTAAGTTTACAGTGATGAGGGAAGCGGGAAAGTGATGAGGAAGACAAGTCTGGCTAATATAAAGTGTGAATGGAATTCAGCTAACATAAGGGAACACTCAAAGATTTTCTACCAGGTTGGCCATCAGCTCCCAAAGTCAGGACGTTTTACCACTGAACATCTCACTCTTCTCATTAAGACCACTGACTGTGTGTTATCACTGGAGACAGTCTTGTTTAAGGTTAGCTGGTTTTGAACTGACTCTGGTATTGGAGAAGAATGCAATATGCCCCTTTAAAATACAGGGACGGAGAGACCTGGAGGCTCACGTACATAAATCTTTGAAGGTATTAGGGCTTGTTGAGAGAGCAGACAGGAAAGTATTTGCAATTTTAAGCCTCAGAAATGGAAACACTGAGTTCAAAGGCTGCGAACTTAAGTTAAAAAAACTTTTTAAGACTTGGTACCCTAGTTGCAGCCTAACCGAGTTTTATTTTGGTCATGATACTTTAGGAAGGAAGTGAAGATCCTTGAGAGGGTCCATAGAAGGTTCATCCAGAAAGGTCTGAAGGATAAAAGAAATTATTTACAAAGTCAACTTGAAGAAACTTGTGTCCCTCTGATTGGAGCAAAGGATGGCGGGAGGACGTTGGATGGAGGTGTACAAGATTATGACAGGTTTAGATAAAGGTAGACATAGAAATGCTGTTCCCATTAGCTAATGTACAAGGATCAGGGGTCATAGACTTAAGATGTTGGATAAGAGATATAGCAGGATGTGAGGAAGAAATTTTTTAATGCAGGCAGCGGCAATGACCTGGGGTATAGGACAGCAAGAGGTTGGGGGGGGGGGGCAGTGAAAGGTGCAGTATGGGATGGACAGGAGGTGAGTGGTGGGGCTAATATTTAAGTGGCCTTTAAACGATGCTGAGAAACCAACGTGGGTCTCCTAACCAGCCCATCTCCACATCAGTGCTCCCTGTGCACTCTATCACAACTTGCCAAATGCACTGCAAATAAAGTCTGTGCAAAAAGACAAAATCCCCCAAAACCACATACGAGTTGGGTGTGCATTTCAAAAGGTGTAAAACTGATCATGCCAGGTTATCCTGAAAATCTAGGAAAGTCTGGCCCTAGGTCTCTATTTAATACCCACGATCCCATATGTGCGGTGGTTAGCTCTGCTGCCTCACAGCACCAGAGCTCCAGCTTTGATTCTAGTTTCAGGTCACTGGAGTTTGCACATTCTTCCTCTGGATACTTCACAGTCCAAAGATGTGCAGGTTAGCTACATTAGCCATGCTAAAATTGCCCATATTGTCCAGGGATGTGCACACTAGGTTGGATTAGCCATGGGAAATGCAGTGTTACAGGAATTGGGTGGTGGGTCACTATTGGGAGGTCAATGTGGACTCGATGCACCAAATGGCCTGCTCCCACACTGTAGGAGTTCTATGATAACTTTTTCCTCAATCTATCCTGAGAGATTCAATGGTTTATGCATACACGATCCTCAGGCTCCTGTACCCCTTAAGAACTGTACCTTTTATAGTGTAGTGCTGTTCTCCAATCCTTCCACTAAACCTGTAACTTCACACTTCTCTGCATTCATGTTTATTGGCCACGTGTCCATAAGCCTGTTTGTGTCTAACACTATGCTGTTCACAGTTGATAACATTTTGAAGTTTGTGTCATCTATAAATTTTGAAATTATGCCCTATACACCCTGTCATTTAAATTGAGTAAAGAAAAGAGATCTTAATAGCAACTTCAAAGGAAAACCCACAATATTCTATCCTTTACTCCTAAGAATAATTGTTGACCGCATTTCTGTTTCTTGTCAGTCAGCCAACTTTCTATCAATACCGCTGGTGCCCTTTTAATTCCACAGGCTCTGTTTCACAGATAAGCCTACTTTGTCATTACCTGATTGCATCCAATACTTCAGACTGTCAGTGTGATGCCAGGTACATAGGCTGCATATCCCAACAACTCGCTGATTTGAATCAAATAGCATGTTCCTTCAGCTGTTTGATAAAGGCAAAGTACAGACTGTACCCAACCAGTCCATGTTTGCAAAACCCAAAAACAAAAAATTGTTGATTGTTAGATGAGAGTCTGCAGTTAGGCAGCACTTGCTGAACAATCCTGCGTGCAGCAATAGCTACATTAACAAACACTTTAAGGCAATTGCTCAAGCACGTAACGTGGCTCACTTTCACTTGCCAGAAGCGACATACATTCATTCATAGGCAAGGGCTTGGCTTCCGCAAATAAAAAAAATAAGTCCAAGCCACATGCCTTTCTGAATTACCCAGGAGCTTGGGAAGCCTATAGTTCCCCGATGTTTTCTCCATGGCAACGCTTCAGTCAGAGTCGACTTGCCAACCAATCAGCATGTTTTTGTCCTGTAGTATAAAGTATTATAATTGTTTCAAATTTACATTCTTGCGATCTGTCCTGACAAATTCAGGACAAAAAAAAAAGCTTCAGCAACATATCTCCCTTTGCAGTAATGGTCCTATTTCTTTGCCAACTGATGCCCATTTTTATGGGGCAATAAGATCAAATAGCTCCTACCTGACATCGGAAGCACGCCCAGAAATTTGCCATATTTATTGGAATGATGCCCCCAGCCCAATTTCAGGTCAGGCTTGGATCTTCCTGACTTTAGGCCTGAAAGCAGTCCCAGATGAAACTGTACTCTTGGACCTTAATTTCTACGATTGACATAGTCTTGTTTTAACTCAGAAAAGGTTTGATAACTCTACATGATGATATTAATAGCAACAGAACCCAAAGTGAATTGTAAGGGATGGAACATTCCAGAGACTATGACGAAGAATGAGAACAGAGAAACAAGAATAAGCTAAACCTTGTCTGTGAAATGAAAACTGACTCGAGACAAAACATAACACTAATGAAGAGAAAGCAAAGAATACAAGGTAAACAGAAGACATTCATGTTTTATATGTACAATATGGTTATAAAATTACAACAAGAATATATTTTAAGTTTTTTTTAAACAATAAGGTGATTTGCTGCATGCTTTACAGCTGGCAAACTCTTGTAAAAGTGCAGTTTGTAGTTAGTATTAATGAAGTGGCTGCTAACTTTGGCTAATGCTCTTAACATTGCTTCTCAAAGTAAGCCAGCCTAAGAATTGATTAGGCACTGTCAACAGGAAATATGTTAATTTATCCTGATTTACTCAATTTGCACACTGTTTCAATTTCGAGAACTAAAATTGCTGAGGAAGCACCAGAATGAGCAAATGGACTTGAACAGGAAAGAATGGCAGAAATGCAGTAAAGGAAACATGTCAAGGAGAAGTCTTTTGGTAATTGGAGCACCAAGGCCTGGATGTTACATGTGGGGACACATTCTGCAAGTGTGCCTATTTTGAGGCTCATCAATTGCAACCCCAATTGATGTGTGACTTTGCCTCCATAGGTTTTGGATTCACGGTGCGGTTTACACGCTACTATCCAATACGGGAGGTGAGCTTGTAAGAATGCTTGCCTTGGCTCCCGGCCCCAGCAGCACAGTATCTAACTTTAAGAGTCCCCTGAATCGGGGAACAGGCTGAGAGGTCACTTTGCAATAGACTTCACCGCGTTCTGGCAGCTTTTCTATTGAAAAGCACTATAATGACTGTAAAGAAGTATATAATGCTATTCAAGGCCAGGGTCAGCTTACCATAAAACCATAAAACACAGGAGCAGAAGTAGGCTATTTGGCCCATTGAGTCTGTTCTGCCATTCATGGCTGGTCTGATAATCCTCAACTCTACTTTCCTGTCTTTACCCTTAACCCATGATTCCCTTCCTGATGAAAAACGTGTCTACCTCAGCCTTGGCTGTACTTAATGACCCAATCCTTACGGCCCCCTGTGGTAAAAAATTCCACAAATTCTAACTCTCAGAGAAGCAATTGCTCTTCATTTGTTTTAAATGTGTGACCCCTTATTCTGAGAGTGTTCCCTCTGGTCCCAGACTCTCGCACAAGGGGGAAAATAAATTTTCTACATCTACCCTGTCACGTCCTCGAAGAATTTTATAAGTTTCAATAAGGTCACCTCTCATTCCTACTGCTATCCTCCATTCCCTTTGAAATAAAGGCCAACATTCCCTTTGTCTTCGCTATTACTCGCTGAATTTGGATTCTAGCTTCTTGAGATTCATGTATGGGGACACCCAAATCCCTCTGTTCTACAGCCTTCTGCAGTCTTTCTCCATTTAAATACTATGCAGCTCCAATATTCCTCAAGCCAAAATGCATAACCTCATACCTTGCCACATTATATTCCATCTGTCAAGTGTTATTCTACTCACTTAACCTGTCTTTATCCCTCTGCAGATTCCTTGTGTCACCCTCACCACTTGCCTTCCCACCTATTTTTGTGTTATCAGCAAACTTGGCTATAGTATATGCAATTTCCTCATCTAAGTTATCAATATATATCAAAAAAATTGTGGCCCTAGCACTAGTTACACGTTGCCAGACTGAAAATGCCCTTATCTCCCAATGCTAATATGCTACCTCCAACATAGTGAGTTTTTATTTTAAATAGCCTAACGTGTGGTAATTTATCAAATGTCTTCTGAAAAGTCCAAATATGTTATATCTAACTGCTTCCCCTTTATCTATTCTGCTTTTACCCCTCCTCAAAAAGAATTCTAGGAAATTTGTCAGGAATGATTTCCTCTTCATGAAGCCACACTGACTCTGATTGATTATATTATGCATTTCAAATGCTCTGCTAATACATCCTTTACAGTAAACTCAAACATTTTCTCAATAATAGAAATTAATCCAACTGGCCTATAGTTACCTGTGTTTGTCTCTTTCCTTAACTAAATAAAGGTGTCACATTGGTAGCTTTCCAATCCCCTGGGACTTTGCCAGAATCTAAGGATTTCTGGAAGATTACCATCAGTGCATCTACTATCTCTGTAGCTACTTCCTTTGATATCCCAGAATGCATCCTGTCAGGTCCAGGCACCACGCTGTCTTTAGCTTTACCTTTGTAGATCAGATCCCTATGGTGAATCACTGCATTAAAAGCACACAACATATTACTAATTCTACAAATACTGACACTTTGAACGTGTGGTACCAATTTAAACTCCCCTTTCAGAATGTTCCACATTCCTTAGCATTTATTCTCAATCATGGCATAGTTTTAACAGTCTTCTAAAACCCTATACCACCAGGCAGTAAAGGTTCATGGGAGGAAATCTGATTGTCTTTTGCCATTTACAATGGGGAACACAACCTGAGCAGAGGCATCATTAGGTTTTCACACTAGGCATTCTCAATCTGCAAAAGTGCTAGTGGAAACTGATGTGGCGTCTGGTTCATGAAGGAAAATTGGATCTCCTCCAGATGCATTCAAAGTGTCATACTTTAGGTGTCAAATCTTGCCTCTGCACCCTGAGGAAAATTTGGCTCTAAGTGCTACTGGACGTGAAGATACTGGAACATGTATATCTGTTTCAGACAATCTTTCTGGAACCATTTTTGATCTAATGTAGAATATAATAACTATGTCCCTCACTGAGGTCAGTAGAACAATGTGCAAGAACGCTATACCTTACCCATGACTCAATTCCTGACCTGGGACACTTTCTGTAACTTGTGCTACTGGTGGGAATATCTAGATTGCTTTTTGTTCTACAGAGAATGCAATGACCACTTTATTGTCCAGCCGTGGGGTTCCTAACTGCTCTATGGATTGGAAAGATTGAAAGTGTGACTCCTGAAAGACATGGGTTATGAGATAATATCTTAAAGAAGAACACATAGTGGATGATTTTGCTAAGGGGGTGAAGTCATATGTAGTTACGGGCAAATGTAGTACTCCACAGATGTCATATACATAAGAGGTAGTGTGTATCCTTTTATCAGGCATCTCTATGTTGTCCTAAACAACTTTGCTCTCCTCCAAATTACTGACAGGATCTGTAAGTTACCCAAAATCAAATATGAATATTTGAAAGTGTTCTTCCGTTAGCATAAAGCATTGACTTCAGAAATTTTCACAAAAGAAGTTCTGTAATGGAAATTAAATGAAAAATGTACTTGCATCAAGCATCTAAGTATATAAATATGTTAAATACCCTGCACTTGCACATACTTCATGGCAACAGTTTTGCCATTATAATTTGTCATTTCCACATTTGCAACAAAAATGTCATGCTGCAACCACACCCTTTCCCCAGTAATGGTATTATCATACCCAGCCTGCTGGTTTACACTGCAGAGAATCTCCTTAGCTCCAATCTATTCTATCCATGGTTTCCTAAACTGTCACATATTTAGTGATAAATGCTGTGATATTGAAATATCTCATGTAAACAGTGAATGAATCACACATGCACCCTAGACTAATGATCCTCTACTCTCTAACCCTTCACTTTATCTAAATACTACTCTTGGTTTTGTTTCCCCATATTTAATACTAGGAAGATTACCTAATGGAAAAGAACAATGTTCAACTGCTCTCTTCTATTTAATGACCTTCAACTCTATTTACATGCTTTAGCTCCCCAGGCCTTGATAACCTTGCACAAGTGAACTCAGTTTTGAAAACTCCAAATGAGTGTCTTAGCAACATTATTTTTTAAAGGGGAGGGAGAATCAGATTTCAACTGCCTTTGTGTGAGAAGTTGCTTGTTGATTTTCCTCTCATTTTGTCAAGCTCGAATTTGAAGATACTTGATTTTTTTTGATAGTATAGTTTGTAAATAACCGATTAAATAATTTTAAGTTTAACCATCTATCAATGTCCAAAGTTTAGACAGATAAGAGCCACGTTGATGCAATCTGTCGCCATGATTTTACCCCCTTAAGCCTCAGAATCATTCTAAGTATGGGTAGACTTAAAAAAAAACTGTGTATAGTAACTAAATATTACTTAATATAGCTTGCAAGCTTGCTGTGGAAAGCTTCAAATTATTTGTTTTGTTACAGGTAATTTCAAAGAAAAAAACTCTACGTAACACTTCTTGGAATTGAAGACTCTGGTTGCATACAATCATCAAGCAGAGGATCACAGAACTTGACAATAATTTCTTTCCAGCTATGTAACTATATTTCCCTCTGGACGTTACGTTTAATGAAAAAAGTAGGTACAAGTAACTATTTTTTTGCAGATGTAAATAGCAGTAAGCAACAGTTTAACAATCTTGTAAAGTTTTCTTCAATGTTAGCGTGATGTTGCAATTATGGCCAACTCTTAAGTTGTACTAAACCACAGGACTGGTGCCTTTGTGATGATTAATTTGGATTTGACACCAACAGAAACTGAGTAACTACTAGTCTGTACAATTTCCCTTCTCACCAATGAGCCTGCACCAGAAACAGTGCAGAAGACTCATTCAAAGAGTACAAGATGGGGAATCTATTACTCTTCATTCAGCATCCCACATTGAAACTGAAAGCGTACCAGTGCAGCATCATTCAGTAGTGGGGATGTGCATAACACAAGGGTAGATCGTTGAAATAGGTTGAAAATCAGATGAGTTTTTAAATGGCAGCTACTCTACAGCACCAGAACAGACATACAGATAGAGAAGTTGAAAATTAAGTCCTAACTGCCAATATCCATGTATCAAAATCGTTGCAAATGTGCTGTTGTTAAATCTAAACACCAATATTACGAGGACTGCAACAAGTGATAGCAAAAAAAAAGGTAATCAGAGAGATTCACAAGTTGAATAAATGGAATTAACATAGCAACTCTTTCTTCTATATGAAAACATTAACTGTCATGACTCTCAATATAGGAGATATACAAGTGTTTAGGCTCTGTGAATATCTACATGATGGAGGTTAGCTACCAGTTCTGCATTGTGTGGCTGTAGGTAAAATAATGGAATAACAATTTTCAACATAACTGTTTTATACAATGCCAATTTAGTTTGTGTTTTATGGTCTGGCCTGCGAGTGGCAAAAACATCTCAAAGGCAAGAAGACTTTGCATTTCACTAGCTCTGTGAAATAAAACTGAGTGGAATGAAATTTTCCAAACAAGATAGAAAAGGAACATGCATTTATTTTCTGAAGAAGGGTCCAGACCCGAAACATCAGCTTTCCTGTTCCTCTGATGCTGCTTGGCCTGCTGTGTTCATCCAGCTCTACACCTTCTTATCTCAGATTCCCCAGCGTCGGCAGTTCCTACTATCTCTATGCATTTATAAAAAGTGTCTTTCCTAACATTAGGACATCTCAAAACGATTTACGCCTGTGAAGTACATTTGAAGATTAGTCACTATTTTATGTAACACAATTAAGCAAGGTTCCACCACAGCAATGCAATAAAGACCAGGTTATCTGAGTAATAGTTATTGAGGGGTTATATTGGAAATGACATCAACATACATCCACCTGAGGAGACAGCTAGCACTTTGCATCAAGCACTTTGTCCTTTAAAAGGCGGCACCATCCACAAAGCAGAACTCCATCAGTATACACTCTGAACTGTTAGTCTGGATTTTGTACTCAAGTCCCTGAAGTATCATTTGAGTGTATTAATTTGCAAGTAAATAAATTGAGTACTCCATCAGATGTAATTTTTAGGGACAATGTTTTATAATTTGCTGTTAAATATAAAATTAATCACGTGAAAGAGATTAAACCATATAGATACCGAAAAAACTACATCCCACTTCCCAAAAACAATGTCTGCAGCCATCAGCAGACACACAGAGTTCTTGAAATTGAAGCATTGTATCAAAAGACTATACTGTTATCAGGCAAAGCAGCATTTTTACCAAGACAACAGGTTTTGAATTTAGCCAATTAATTTAAACCAGGCCCTAGATACCAAAGCCCTATTAAATTTAAATCTGATCGTTTGACAAACTCAGACCAATCCTATTGTAAGAAATTAATAGGTCATCAAAGGTATAAAGGAAGACGGCTTCTGAAAAATCAAGGTGAGAGCAAACTTCCATCTGTTAAGAGAACAGCTCTCAACAGCCATCAGCTCTAAAGAAACAGAAAATCACTGGCTCTCACAGAAATCTCAAAAACCTCAGAGTAATCACCATCTAAGTAAAGGTACTACAGCACTCTTAGCTAATATTCCTGACACAAGGATCCGACAGAGGAAGGCATTCCTGACCGGAGGCCAGTGGAAAAAGCAAAGAACATTGCGGAAAACTTATTCTGGCTGTAATTTTGAGATTAAGCTTTAATTTTTTTTTTATTAATCTGGTATATACAGGTGGGTCTTATATCTATTGGAACAGCATACCATTAGAATGTTGTTTTATTCGGGAATAGTTAATAGTTGAGGAGGAATTGGTCGGTTTGTTAGCAATTTGCTAACTGTTAGAGTTAGATAAATAAATTGCTACTTATTGATTATGAAGTGAGTGCTAGGGATTTCTTTCATTTAATCGCTCCTTTAACAGATTATGAGGAGAGGACAACGGCTGTGGGTATTTCAGTTTTCGCTATCGGGGGGGTTGACGACTCTTTTGTAACATTTTGATCCTTTGTTGTAAGCACTATGTTGCAAACAACTCTCTTAAGGCCGTAGCCACAGTAAATGCAAGTAGCTGTGACTTTTATTAACAATTAATTCACTTGGAAAAAAAAAAAGTGTGCGCGCACTGGAATTGTTTGTCTCATTGAAGTGTGTCTTGATATTGAAAAGTTTGGGAACCACTGGTCTAACCAATCTTTTAATCTCTGATCTTGAGGATACAGGAGACTGCAGCAATTTAGGCAAACGGTCACCAAGATTTGTCCCCTCATTGACGAAGAAGTCAGATTGTACAACATTGCCCTCTGTGCTCTGCCGGTATCTGTGAAAGGTTTTGAAACCTTGAACTTCTACAACTCTGATTCTTTTCCAAGGATCAGCTGTCAACCTCATGGAATAAACTATCAGGAAGCTGCACACCTTTGTAGCTGGCAGGTCACTGATGCCTTTCTTATGATCACTTGGGAATGCATTCAATTTCAAACAGATGGGGTCTTGCAGAGACAAAAAGTGAATGGGTTTCATCTCCATTTCCAAACTCCCTCAGTTTCAGGCATCATCAATTGCACCCATTGAGTCACTAAGGTACTAAGCAGCAAGTCCATGGGTCCTGGCTGATGCCATTACTTTATTGCCTCCTGACAGTCCAGGGTTCTTCAAGCCACCAGCTAAAGGTCATGGAAGGATTCCCAAGAGATAAGAAATATCCCGTGAAGAGAAGAGGTCTACCCACTTCTTTGTAAGAGCTCAAGATACAGCTTGAGAGACACCACAACTGAAATCATAAATTCAGAAATCGTGAATTCATAAATCATAAATTCAGCATCAAGGAAGATATCAAGATTCTGAAAACATGGCTTGCTGACTAGTCCAATTGGTTAGTAACTTACAATACACTCTACCATGGCTTCCTGCATTGGGGTGGTCTGCCAAACTCTCTTAAACACTGCACTCCCAAAAGAGGTGTGGACCTTGATGAGGGGTAGGTGCTGGATTAGCACAGTTCATCAGAGTAAGAAAAGATCCAGATGCTCTGCAGGCAGGTGGGCAGGACAAGCTCAAATCAAACCTCTTACCAAGATGGCACTAACACATCGGCACAGCTAATGCAGGTAGGTTTCACATGAACACAACCTATTCACCGGAACTGGAATCTCTTTGATCCGCCCATAAGAATACATTGATTAGACATGCATCTTGAAACGGATTCAATTGTACCTGCGATACCTAGTACGCAGCTCTTCATTGGACTCAGTGTTGAAACATTACAGTTAGCCATTACCACTTCTCAGCTCTTTTCCATTGTTGTTATTCAAATACAGAAGTTCACTCATCTGGGACCTTGGCTGAACATTGTCAACGTCATTAATAAAATCACTATGTGTACACTCACTGGTGAATTTAGGCCCAGCGAATGACTCAGCGAAATGACTAACGAGGTGACCTTTGCTCTCAGCCACTTCTACACCGTTCTCCCTTTGAGACCATGGGAGCAACTGCAGAAGCTACTGCTATGGCATCAATGTGGGATAGTTTGCATCAAAAGGAGTCTGATAACTCCTTAGACAGAGGGAGCATGGAGGATGATAATGTGGCATCCTCACCCTTTGCCTCTGTCCTTCGATGGTGCTCTGCATTGCTGGAGGAGACCATCAGGTGAAGCACAAATTAGTATCCAAACGTCACTGCTGTCAGCACTAGTATGCCAGCAGTGCCACAGAATAATCTGTGCAGGGAAACTAGCTGCTCCTGCATCCACTCGGAGTCCTGCCACATGTGGATCTCTGTGACATTGGCTGTTCTCTCAATGGCGGTGCTCATGTACTTAAAGCTCTGAGTCTCAGGGATGGACATGAGCTGAATATTTTCCTCCATCCTCAGCCCATGACCCTGCATTGCTGCAAGAAACTCAGAATTCAGTAAGCATCCTGCATAAGAGTACAGGCTCCTTGCCTGTGACTTCCCCACGCCCTGTTTTTATGCCCATCTTTTGAAGGGGTTTGCCCACAGCTTTATCTTCCTTTGTCATCTCCTCCTGCTCACGAGTGATGTCCTTCACTTCCAGGATCACTTTCTTAAAATTGTGCATGAGGACCAATGAGGTTGTTGAGTCCATGTTAGTGAAGAGTGCTCTTAGTGATGATGGTACTGGGACTACTGGTTCCAATTTTTCAGGGATCCCTGGTGAGGCTGAAACAACACTGCCATTCTCCTGCTCCACAAGCAGCTCTGTGGAAGATACAAGGGGGAGATCATCAGAGCAGAACTGCAACAGCAGATATTCCTGAAGGGCTAAAACATCCTGATGCAGCCGAGCCCCTGAGCTTTTGGATAGGGAGGGGTGCACACCATTGATGTAATATCCCTTCACCCTCTCTTCCAGGCATTCTCATCTCTCCATCATCAAACTTGATGTAGTGCCATTGCTGTCTTCTCCACAGCAGTCAAGATGGTGCCTCCACTCCAGTGTGCGCTCTATCTCTGGGACTGTGCATCGTTTTCTCCTGCAAGGATGTGGGTGTGAGAAAGAGAGACAAGGTGATGCTGGCCTCTTTTTAATATTTGGGACTTCATACAAATAAGAAGCTGCATGCATTAGTTCAACTAGGGCCACAGCCTCTGAGGCTTGCTGGCAGGTCAGTAAGTACACTGGACTCTCATGTTAGGAGCACTGTGCACCTTCTGGCTGCATGTGCGCTGAGGGGATGTGGCAGGTGGAAAGCTCTGCGTCACACTGCACATTGACCAGAATGAAAACCCTTTGTGGCCATTCACCAAACCCTCCAGGCAAAGCTGCAGCTTCCGACATGTTCTGTCATCTCCAGCCAGCTCTGCTTCATTTGGCTGGGTGGTCTTTTCAAGTCATATGCTGACAACAAAACACTTTAATGATCACATGCTGTTAACCTCAAGGGCTGTGTCCTGGTACCATTGACCAGAAACTGAAATGGATTAGCCATATAAATGCCATAGGTACAAGGGCATGAGAATCCTGCAGCATGTAATTCATCCTCTGACTCCCCAGAGCCTGTCTACCATCTACAAGGCACAAGTCAGGAGTGTGATGGAATGCTCCTCACATGCCTGGATGAACGCAGCCCCAGAAACACTCAAGAAACTTGACACCATCCAGGACATAGTAGCCCACTTGATTGGCACCACATCCACAAAACATTCACTCCCTCAACCACTGACGCTCAGTCACAGCAGTGTGTACCATCTACAAGATGCGTGGCAGAAGTTCACCAAGGTTCCTTAGACAGTACCTTCCAAACCCATGACCACTCCCATCTAAAAGGGAGTTCAGAATGATGCATGGGAACACCATCACCTTTGAGTTTGCCTCCAAGATGGACAACATTCTGACTTGGAAATATATTGCCATTCCTTTGCTGTTGCTGGGTAAAAGTCCTGGAATTCCCTCCCTAACAGCATTGTGGGTCAACCTACAGCATATGGAGTTCACAGTTCAAGAAGGTAGCTCACAACCACCTTCTCAAGGGCAACTAAGGATGGGCACTAAATGCCAACCCAACCGGCAATGCCCATACCCCATGAATAAATAAAAATAAAGGAAACCACAGGGCAGCTCTCACATGCGTGCCATGCCCCTGCCACTCCTTTTGCCGATTTCTGATTTTCAATGGCATTCAATTTTGCTGTTCCCACACGGCTGCCATGTTCCTTTTTTTAAATTGGGCCCACTGCCACCCCAGTCCTGCTACCATGGATTAATTACCAAACTCACCAGCCAATGCTGCTGACCTTGGGGACAACTGCGGGTTGTGATTACACTGACCATTCACCCCAAACCATGTCAGGGTCCATATCTCCAAAGGAGAAAACCGATCCTTGTTAAAAACAGGCAGGGGACTTCTGAGGATAGGGCAAGGCGTGGATGATAAAATACTTTTATAACTTGCTGTGGTCTCCATATTTCTGGAAACATGATTTTAAAAAAAAAAAATCAGCTCAGCCAGAGATATTTGATAGATTGAGAACAACGCTTTCTTTCCTTGATAACTTTAAATGCTCAACAATTTCAATTTGGCAACTATGCATATTCAAGATAGACGGAGATAGATTTTTTTTGACTGTAAGGGGATTGGCAATATGGGGATATTGAGGGAAGGTGGACTGGAGTCAGTTCAGCTGTGATCTTTTTGAATGAAAAAGTAGACTCGAATGGAAACATAGAAACAAGGGAGAAGATTTAGACCATGCAGCCCAGTTATTTTAGAATGAAGTTGATCATCTACCACAATGCCATACTCCAAAGCCCCTGATGTAATTAGTAAACAAAAAAAACTCCAAAATTTCCAAAGATTCATTACCCTTCATGTGTAGATCTTCCTCCTCATCTGAGTTGTAAATGGTTGCCTTTTATTCTGAGGCTGTGTCATCTGGTTCTTGACACCACAAATAAGGGAAACATCTTTTCCACAGTGCAATGTATCCCTTTAAGAATTTTCTCATTCATGAGAGGAACGGATTCAAAGCCAGGTCCTGGAGGCAAGAGAGCACCTAGATTCTCATGCTTGCACCTCTTGACTCCATGCCAATGCGCTACACAGCTTGGTTAACTTAGTTTTGAATTTCTTGTTCCATTAGGTTAAGTTTTGGTGTTGTATATATGTTATAAAATATATCTCAAATGTGAAATATAACCATTAATTCACAAATATTGGTGAAGTAAAAAGCTTGGTTGTGATACATACACGTTCTCAATTCCGTGTCGTACTGCCATTGCGCCGCACTTCAATGCCAATGATGAACTGGTGGCCTTGCTTGAATTTGCTGATAAAGCACTAAATTGCCAATCGATTTTGACTTATCCAAGTATAGTGGTGCATTGTTAAATAGTGGGCCAACCAAAAATAGTCACTACCTGATATCCTGTGAACTTGACGCCAGGATTGTTTTCGATCTCCCACAGACCTTCATTGAAACCTTTTCGCTTGTTAGACTTTCCAAATTTATCTTTATATTCTTTGTAAGGTAAAAGGTCTTTAGGTCCCAGAAAGGCACTGCAACAGAAAATTCAATTGCTGATCTCAAAAGATTTTTCAACCAACTTCGCAGGTTAAACAAAGGACAGGTCAAAATACAAGACCACAAAATAACACAGACTAATTCCCTGACTGGTACATCCCACAAGGCCGGATGCTTGTTGGTAGATATTTAAAAAAAAAAAGAAAACTGAGTGTCCCCACAATCACTTAAGGCTTCCCATGGGGCAAGGACTCATCCCAAGGACTGTTCGAATGGAAGGCCGACAACAATGGGAAAAGAAATTTTCATTTACATGGTGCCTTTAATGTAGATCAAAAGACTTCAGATTCTGCAGAGAGTTGTAAGGGCAAAATGAACACCAAACAGAGAAAGGACATATTAGAAAGGGCAAAGGAGCAAATTTTAAAGAGGAGAGAGAGTGGGAGAGGCACAGAACTTCAGGGAGGGAACTCCAGCGGGTAGAACCAAGGTGGTCAAAGGCATGACCACTAATGCAGGGTGATGGGGAAGGAGAGATGCACAAGAAACCAGAGGCTGGGCGAGTTAGAGATGTTGTGCAGGATATGCTAATCAGGTCATCATCCTGTAAGGCTAATAATGCTCAGGAAGAGAGGCAAGGCAATGAAGGGGTTTTAAAACTCATTGATAAGAGTTTTAAATTTAAGACATTGCAGGGCTGACATCCAATGTATGTGAACGAAAGAGTGGAAATTGGTGCAGGACTGGATAAGTTGCAGCTGAATTTCACATGAGCTGAGATTTACAGAGAGGCAAGGGTAGGAACACTAGAATCAGAAGGTGGTAAAAGGCATGGCCGAGGGCTTCAGCACATGTTCAGCTGGGGTTGGTGGGAGGGTGACGTTATGATGATGTTATCCGTTCTTAATAATGCATTAACTTATCGCCTGGAGAAGCAAATAGAATTTGCGTTCAATTGAGTAAATGGGTGGTCATTACTGTTGGGATGTAAAACGCTGCTACTTTAACAGGCATTAAAAATAAAAAGAGTTAAGAGTTAAACGGGCTGACATTTGTGCTAACAGTGATAGAAGGTCTCAGAATAACATACACAGCTTGTTCACTAATACTGTAAAATGCAAACTTCTCAAGACTATATCTAAGTTTTTAATTTCCATTTATTGGCATTAAAAATTTAATTGTAATTTTAATTAGGATTTATGACTCTAGCATCTTAGATTAAGGGAGATTATTTTAAGTAAAATATTCCCAAGATTTAATCACATTACTTTTGCACATTTGTTCTTCCAGCTCTTGGCAAGAATAGTTTTCAGGACAGCTCAGTCTTTTTTTGGGTGGGGGTGGAGAGGGCAACGGTGGCAGTACCACTCTACACTGTCTTCTTCAAAAATTCTTTCTTCCTCTCCCCTGAAGATACTGATGAGTCCTGTGCTCCAATAGTGATTGCCAAGCTATGAACATTATCATAAACAGGCATACTCCATTCTGCCTTTAGCTGACATTCACATTCTAACTGCAGGCAATGAGGGGGAATAAGACTAGAGATCCTGGTCCATTCTTCCCCATTCCTAGCCAGCTGGTGAGGAGATTAGTTAAAGACTAATCCTGTCCCTAGTGTGTCAGTCAGGATAGCAAAGCTGTGATGGCCTGAGTGAGTTTGTTCAGCAGTGCATTTAGCTTTGGAGGCTTGCAGCCAAATCTTAGTTTTTTCTTAAGCAACATGAATTAATAAATGGAAGTGAAAATCAAACAAGTCTCTACAGAAAAGCTAAAGCTGCACTGTACATGCTAAGCAGCGTGTTAGCCTAAAATCATTTCCCCTATTTTGGGAGAGCTCATTCATTTCAAACAGTTAACATCTTAAGATTGTGGACAAAATAACTTCATTCAAATATTCTTTGTGTGTTTTGCATTAAATAAATCACATTGCAATTTTAGAGTTTTTCAAGGTTAGGTTTGGGGAGACAGTCCCTAGTTTCTGTTGGGAAGATGATTTCTAAATCTTTCTTTTCACTTTGTCATTAACCAGTGTGCCTTGTTCTTGACTGAAAAAATGTTGATGGCTTTGCTCCATAAACATGAGCTCCTCATACAAAACATGGGCAGGAAACAGGTAGTTTTAGTTGCTGACATTTCATTGCCAGCTGTTTTGCATCTGGAAAGTGATTGCCAGCTGTTTCAAGGAGATGGGTTTCACCCTTTGACAGCCAGAAGAGAATTTCAGCAAGAAAGGTGTAGCACACATTAGTTTACTCCATGAACACAAAAAGAAAACAAAAATCACAAAATATTCTGTACTAACTTCTAACTCTGATCAGTAACAACACAGATCATTTTCAAAGAAAGGCTTTGTAGAGATTATACCGACTAAAACATATTCTTTTAAAGAAGTAATAATTAAAACAGGAAATGCTAGGGTAACTCACTTTGTGAATCAGAGAATGTTAGAGATGGAACAGGTTTTTGAAAGAGAGGCTGGGGGACCTTTTTGTCTTGTCTTGCCTCTCCTCGCCTACTGAATAAATCCTAGTGTTTCCATGTCTATGTTTGATTTCTAATGTGGCAATGTTTTGCCCTTCTTGTTACCTTAAAGCAACATACTCTTCAAGTTCTTGTTCCCATTGGAGCTTTATCAGGTGAGAATATATCTTGGGAATTCAGGAAAAGAGCTTCATGATTTCCTGTTCATTTATCTTTTATTTGACTTGACTTCACTTTTTAGTTATTGTTTCATGCATTGCCCTTAAAAATATCAACATTAGCTTGCCGCTATTGCTCCATTGTGGCATCTAAGACTCAATGGGTCACTCACCTGCCTCTTCCACAAATCCATTAGGCCATTCCAGAGACATGAACATAATCTACTGCACTACCGAGGGAGTACTGCTTTGGAAAAATCGTCTTTTGGATGAGACACTAAACCAAGGCCCCCATATAACCTCTCAGATAGATATAAAAGATTCAATGTCACTATTTTGAAGATGATTAGTTGATTTCTCCTTGACGATCTGGCCAATGACTATCTCTCACCTAATACCTGTAGTTTAGGGAGATTACTAGGCACAGAGTGCATAGTAAGTGTATGAATGCTTAGGATAGGTCGAGGGACCATTTGCAGGGGAAGGGTTTCAGCCTGGCAGTATGTCTGTCTGTCTGTCCTGGCAGGCTTTTTCAGTGCCGTAGTGAGTTGTGTTTGAAATGGTCTGGTCAGGCTAGTGGGTGAGGGGCGTTGGAGCAAGTACAAGATGGGGGTCGTGGGTGTCAGGCTCGACACAGTCAGGTCAGGGTTGTCAGATCTTGGATGGGTGTAGTTGGGAAGGGTCAATACTGAGTCTGGAGTTCGGTTTACCTAGGAACTACAGCTGTATTTGAATCCTTTAATTCTTCTTAGGTAACTATTAAGCTTAAGTTGAGCTGGATCCCTCCAACTTTAAGGGAGGTTTTTGGGAGGGTTCCAGACACATGGGGATTTACCTGTTAGAAGCTTCAATTCCCTGGGCAGCTCCCAGAGTCAGGTGCGATGATACTGCATGGTCCCAAATGGCAACTTTAATCTATATTGCTCTCTGACAACTAACTGGTCATTGGAACATCTGCATCATTGAAAGAGCCTGAACAGTTTTTATTCCATCGAGGTATATCTGCACCATCCACATTCCAGCAATAGTTGCCACCGAGAAAAGAGTTTCACTCAAATCCAGACAGAGTTAAGTGAAAATCTCAAACCTCTCACTGTACGTTGTTTGCTTT
Source organism: Ginglymostoma cirratum (assembly GCA_024137785.1). NCBI lineage: Eukaryota > Metazoa > Chordata > Chondrichthyes > Orectolobiformes > Ginglymostomatidae > Ginglymostoma > Ginglymostoma cirratum. Next base: position 7,605,482 of record JAHRHZ010000048.1, on the reverse strand, counting down.
TATGATTACAGGCCTATTAAACTTGGTTAGAATTTCTTCAAAGAGAAAGGTTGCCATTCAGATCTATTTGGACAGATTCATTTTCACAATAACAAAATTCTGTCCTGTAACAAAAAATACAACACTGACCGCAGTCATCCTTTTATCTCCAAAGTGTACTTACGTCTCATGAGTTCCAAAGAAGAAAATAGGATATTTATTTGCTGGTGGTTTCACTGCTCCCTCTGGGAGCTCATCGATCTGTCAAACAAGAAAAGAGGATTTAATATAATTAATACTGTCAACAGAAGCTTCCATTGGACAACTTCAGATTTTCAATATCCACATGTTCATGAGCATCAAACAGAAATGAAAAGAGATGATTTACTCTCCACCTCTCGTAGGGATGTAGACAAGGAATTTAAGCTCTTGGGACACAGATCAATTGTGGGACAGGCAGGGTCCTATGCTCCCAACCAAAATAAAAATGTCAGCCCTAGTAGGATGGCTTCTCACAGAGGAGTGATGCTACTTTATACAGCAATGTGGCTCCTTGAAGTGACTGGAATGGGCATGCCATTTTAATCATGGATCAGACTGACTCAAGCCTATCATGAAAGCTAGCAGTAGAAAACAACATCCTGGTCATAAGGAGGGCTGTCAGGTTCAGTAGTTGAAAAATAAACTTTTCTTGTGAGCTGTGCTCCTCCTTGTCCAGAGGATAACCCAGCCATCTGTTGCTCCACACTTCACATCCCAATTATAGATTTTCCCAGATAACAAGCATGGGGCTGGATGAACACAGCAGGTCAAGCAGCATCATAGGAGCAGGAAAACTTGACGTTTCGGGCCTAAACCCTTCATCAGAAATCATCTTCATCAGAAATTTTCTGGTGAAGGGTTTAGGCCCGAAACGTCAAGTTTTCCTGCTCCTATGATGCTGCTTGACCTGCTGTGTTCATCCAGCCCCATGCTTGTTATCTCGGATTCTCCAGCATCTGCAGTACCTTTTATCTCTATAGATTTTCCCAATCACTGCCAGCCTTCATCCCTTAACTGACCTTCTTGGGCGCTTTTGCCCTTTGTACCCAGCCACATCAAACCCCGATATCCCATCCACTCAGACCCCAGGTGGTAATGATACCATTTCTACTGGCTTTAGGCTGGAGTCAGAGTTGGGAAAAGTTAACAATCTCACAGCCTTCAGACTTCTTGCTGCCTAACTCCGTTAATTAGTTTGCCAACTGTGGCCTACATGCATTTATATCAATGCTGAGATCTGACAGTGACACAAGCCATTGTGTCTAATTTATGTCAGCATTAGTTTAATCTTTTCTTCAGAAAGTCTGCTGTGATTATATTTTCTTTGAACAGGGTCTGGAGTTTTAACCCACCCTCAACAGATGAGGTTACAATTTCTAGAAGCTACCAATTAACAGTTTTAACAGAGATGGGGACCAACTTGCTCTTTAAATGCTAATGAGGCTGCATGCTTCAATTTCGATCAGACTTAACAGGAGTGATGTCCAGAGTTTTTTCTTCCCCCCCCAGTGATGGAAACCTTGCAGGTGAATGAGGGTGTAAACAGCCGATTCACGAATAAGGAACTCTCCGTTAAGACCAGGACGAGCAAGAATACCTTTCCTGGGTTTTTCAAGCCAACCTGTACCCCCTCCTGTGATTGGAGGATCCAGAACACAACCCCCACCTTTGCCACCTTTCTTTTTGCTCCTGATGGGCAGCCCACCATCATGGGCTTTCTCTTTACCAGCTGATTCTGAGCCTGGGGAATTTCACACAGGACCTACACATTTCCTGCATTCTCTGGGTTTTTAGACCCATATACCCTCTGAGCACATTTTCTCTCACAGCCCTGACCAACACTACTGCATCCCTGGGGATACCTCTCTCTCCTTCCTGGACCTCGCTGTCTCAATCTCTGGTGACTGCCTCGAAACTGACATCATTTCAAGCGCACCGACTCCCACAACTACCCGGACTACACCTCCTCTCACCCACCTTCCTGCAAGAATGCAATCCCCTACTCCCAATTCCTCCACCTCCGCCCCATCTGCGCCCTAGATTGGACGTTCCACTCCCGCACATCCCAGGTGTCCTCCTATTTCAAGGACTGTAACATTTCCCCCCACTCCGGTGATCGAAAATGCCCTCAATTGCATCTCTTGCATTTCCCGCACTTCTGCCCTCCCATCCCTCCCTGCAATAAAAACAAAAAACAGAATCCCCCTTATCCTCATATCACCCCACCAATGTCCGCATCAAATGTATCATTCTCCACCACTTCAGTCATCTACAATCCGACCCCACGACCAAAGAGATATCTCCCTCCCCACCCCTATCTGCCTTTCGTAGGGACCACTCTCTCTGTGAGGCGCTTGTCCGCTCCACACTCTCCACTAACCCCACAACCCCCGGCACCTTTCCGTGCAACTGCAGGAATTGCTACACGTCCTCCCTCACCTCCATTCAAGACAAAAACAAACGTTCCACATTAGACAGAGATTCACCTGCACATCCGTCAACATGGTCTACTGCATCTGCTGCTCCCGATGTGGCCTCCTCTACATCGTGAGACCAAGCGTAGACTCAGATACCGTTTTGTAAAGCATCTGCACCTGTCCATGACAAATGACAACATCTTCTGGTCGCCAACCATTTTACCTCCCTCTCCCACTCCCTGGGTGACATGTCCATCCTGGGCCTCCTCCAGTGTCATAATGACACCACCCGCAAACTGGAGGAGCAGCACCTCCTATTCTGCCTTGGGAGCCTACAGCTTGATGGCCTAAACAAGGATTTCACCAGTTTTAAAATCTCCCTACCCCTAGCCTCATCCCATGTCCAACCCTCCTTCTCATCCTGCTTCCTTGACCTGACACAACCTGTCCATCTTCTCTCCCAACTATATGCCCCTGTCACCTCATGGACGAAACCCCACCACTCCCTACCTGCACTCACCTATCACCATTCCACCTATGTTTCCCAGCTCCACCCCTCCTCTATTTATTTCTGAGCTATCTTCTCCCTCCCCATTTCTGGAGAAGGGTCCCGACCCGAAACGTCAACTTTCCTGCTCCTCTGATGCTGCCTGGCCTGCTGTGTTCATCCAGCTCCACACTGTGTTATCTTTACCACTACTCGGCCCCTGTCTCTTCTCGTATCTACCCAGCACTCCACACCCACCCCAATAAATATTCATACCAGAGCCTCAGCCAGGCTTTCACAGGTACTTTGCTGATAAGAATGACAGAAACACAAACACAAACACAAAGTGAAAAATGTCACAGCAGACCCATCAGCTGTCCCCAGTAATAATAAAATATCATATACCACACTCCTCAAATGCGTGCTTTGTTGTTTTTAATCCCTGTACAAAATGTGGGCAACACTGACAAGAATTTGTTGCCCATTCCTAGTTGCTGTTGATCCGAGTAACCTGCTCAGGCCATTGCAGACTTAACCATATCGCTGAGGGTCTGACCTACATGTGACTTCAGATTGGGCAAGGACGGCAGATTTCTTTCCCTGAAGATGGATTTTTATGACAATTGCAAGTGGTTACATGGACGCTATTAGATTAGCGTTTAGCTACAGATTTTTTTTTTACATTGGATTCAAAATCTCACGACCAGCCATATACTTATATACAATTATCCAATTCCATTCTGAGATTGCTGATTCAACTGTTTCCATCAGACTACTGCATATATTCAACACCTCTCTGCATTCAGCTAATTCAAAACGGTCTTTACACCAAAGCTCTGGGAATGATTGAGCTTTACAGCATTCCCTCAGTCTCCACAAGTCTCAGAAGCACTTGGCACACATTCACAGTTCATCCATGAATGCAATCCATGGTATTTATTATTGGGTGCACCTTACTCAAGATGCACTGCCCTCTGATTGCAGCATTGTGGATAGGATTATTTTGTCAAGTATTTGGATGTGAACTTATTGGACCACCAAAGAAAATAATATCTATTGTCCATTTCTCAAAGTTAAATTTCACATTATAATTAATATGGATAATTGTATGTGAATCTTAATCTAAATATCTGGGATAGGGGTCCCTGAGATCAGGTTCAATGCCAGTTTACCATTTGACCTGATATTTCTCTCTGTTGATATCTTTGTCTCTTCTCTCGTAACATTCTCGATTATTCAAGGATTGCTAAGCCAAGGCTTATGCTGTGATTTTAGTGCAGGGAAAGATGATGAGGCAGACCCCAAGTCTACCTAATGCTGTATTGTTGGTGTAATTCTGAATCACATGCTAGCCGTCTAGCCAACTGAATTAACCACTGCTACCCCCAGCTCATTTCAGGAGTGATGTCAAGTATTATGCCATTAGAAGGAAAAGCAATCTTGCATCCAATTTCTTCATTTTTCCAAGCGCAGGTTAGAATAAAAAATCCCCAGTATGACTTCCATTCATTTCGGAATTCAAATAATACAAAAATTTAAAATAGGAATTCTAAATCACATAAAAACAGAAAGTGCTGGAGGAACTCAGCAGGTTTGGCAGCATAGAAACACAACTAATGTTTCGAGTCTGATATGAGTTTTCTGCCCCATTCCAAAGTTGAGTCACACTGGACTTGAAATGTTAACTTTGTTTCTCTCTCTCCAAAGATGCTGCCAAACCTGCTGAATTTCCCCAACACTTTTTCGTTTTTATTCCTGATCTCCAGCATCCGCAGTAGCTTACTCTGATTTAAGCTGAGTGACAGATATTTTTTAAATGTTATGAATAGTCTTACCGCTTTTCACTACAACATCCAGATGAACAGTTAAATTCAGAGTCATACAGCATGTAAACAGACCTTTTGGTCCAACTCGTCCATACCGACCAAGTTTCCCCAAACTAAACTAGTGCCATTTGCCTGTGTTTGACCAATGTCCCTCTAAACCCAACCCTCCATTAAACCTAAAGCCTACTCAGCTTTCACTGATGAAATTGTGGAAGTGGCCAGCTCTGGAAGAACATCCCGCGTTTCTACAATCTGTCAAACAGTCCTTTTAACAGAATGTTTGGATAGTTTGGGTACTGGGTGATGGAACAATCTAAACATTCCTCTTCAACCTGCCAATATTACCAACATTCCCTGTCCCAAAGTCCCCTTCCCCATGGTCCTCCCCCCATGGGCCCAGACCACTTTCCTGCCACCACTACTCTTCATCCTGCAATGTCTATCCTTGCCCACCCCCACACCCTTCCAAAGCACTCCTCTTCCCCACAATGTCCTCCCACCTTTCTGCCAACATTTTTCATCATTCTCTGTGTGAGCACAATTCTGAATTCTTAAATGCAATTTTACCCCATAAATAGAATCAGCACATTTTCCAGCAATTCACTAACTGCCCTCTGTCCATTAACAAAAGCTGTGGAAAATGATACTAAGAAAATGTTAAGGATGGTAAGTATAACAAAAATATATTGATACACATTTTACCAAGTAAAATCTCAAAGTACTGGAGCCAAGCTCTCTCATTTCTTGTGTATTACTGATTCAAGTCAAATCACTGAACAAAATTTCAAATGCAGAAGAGAGTTTTCCAAGCAATACCGGTTGAGTCTCTTTTGCAGGCTTAAAATGCAAAAAAACAGCAAGTGTGAAGGGCAGTCAGTTACAACAGACGACTAATTAAAACTAAAATGTAGGTGATATGATCGGAGTTTATTCCCAAAACACGTCATCAAATCCACGCAAGGGACAAGGAGGAATTTTCATATGAATCTGACCCGCAAGAAGAGTCATTAAAATAATGGAATCTAACTTTTGGGAAAATGGGGCACCTGGCAGCTGAAAGCAGAGAAACAATTCCTCGCCATTTCATTGGCTGAAGAAATCTTCAGGCAAGCTGCAAATAAACAGTCATTACTGCTTCCTGTAACAGATGTGAGTCTGTATTTACAAAAGTGGTTCTCCTTCAGCTTTGTGATAACTTTCAGCATCAGTTTGTGGAACTTGAGCTGCATACATATAAACAAGGAAACGTTACGGTGTGGAAACAGGCCATTCGGCCCACCGAGTCCACCCAAACCGCACACCCCACTACCCTATCCCGGTAACCCTGTATTTCCCATGGCTAATCAACCTATCTTGCACACTATGGGCAATTTAGCACGGCCAATACACCCAACCTGCACATCTTTGGACTATGTGAGGAAACTGGAGTACCTGCAGGAAACACATGCAGACACAGGGAGAATGTGCAAACTCCACACAGACAGACAGTCACCTGATGCTGGAATCAAACCCGGGTCCTTAGCGCTGTGAGACAGCTATGCCAACCACTGAGCCACCATGCCACCCCTGATGGCATCAGCATTCAGCTGTCTAACTAAACATGTACTGTTAATTTCCATCTCCTTTGGATTCATTTTTTGTTTCTTTACTCACACTCTAACCAGCTCCTGTTGAAGCACTGTACGTATGTAAATGGAAGCGTGTTAGCTGTGACCGCATGAGCCTAAGCAAGGCGTGTTTAGTGTGATGGTTGCTTTGTGTAGAAGCGTGTCAGTTATTTCGAAAAATAATTGCTAACTGATGCCTGCTTTTCCCTTGTGCCAATTTGAATACTGTGCTTTTTAAAGTAATTAATGCTTTCCTGTACATATTGGCTTTAACTTTAATGGGGGTTGGAAATTGTTGAGGAAAGATAAAGGCAAGATACTGCCGATTCTGTAAACGTGAAAGAGAATGCTGGAGAAACTCAGCAGGTCTGGTCACAAACGTGGAGAAAAAGTCAGAGGTCATGTTTCAAATCTGGTACGACTGTTCTTTGGAAGTTCTGAATAAGTCATACCAGACTTGAAACTTTTTCTCTCTTCACAGATACAGCTAGATCTACTGGATTTCTCTGTAATTATTGAAATAATGAAGGGTGTTTTGAATTCTGTTCCTGTGGGAGTCTAAATACTGCATGTGTCAATGTAGACACAGAAGGCGTGTGACAGTATCACATAAACAAATTACCGAGAATGGAAATGGAGTCCCTGAAAACTAAGAATAATCAAAATGCAGTCCTCAAGAAAAACTCGACAAAATCCCTCAAAAATATATTGTGCCCTGGTTTGGATAGCAATCATTTTCTTCAGCGGCCTGTTACTGACTTTTCAGTGGGCCCCCTCATTGTGCCCTCTGTTATGATGACTGAAATGGGAAGAGTGCTCTGTCTCTTCCACTACTCCACTGACCACAACATAAATTTAATTGTTTTACCCTTCCTGCTACAGTCACTCATACACCTTATCCATATTAGATTTAAAATAAAATGATTCATCAAATTAGGTTTCTTTCATAAATGCACCATTCTTGATTTTGAAAGAAATGAAACTTATTCAGTGAAAATACAAAACAGGTTAACACACTTGGTTTGTAATATGAAAATACAAGGGTAAAGGAAAAAGAAATGGATTTTCTGTTGATTAGATACACTGGTAAATGTAGGTAGGTGTCACCAAATACAGTCATCTCTGGGATCTTGGCAGACATAGCTTACTCAGGAAACACAGTACTGAGAAGCCTTCCAGTTGATTTCGAGAGGAAATTCAGGACTCACAACAAGAGTGTTTTTTACCCCCCAGAAACAGGAGAGAGGAGTTGGGTACTTGTTGCCTTTGGATGGCTGCTCACCAATTATCCCAAACTGTATCCAAAACATATACTGCAATCTGACAGCTGTAAACCAAAGCAGTAGGGCATCAGTAAGCAAGCAGTTACCAGTTATTCATTAAAATTCCACTGTCCTTTCTACAACTTCTTTCAAAGATAATCTAAGTATTCACAATCCTTCAAAACATCCACAAAAATGATTAAATCTGAAGCCATTTTAACATCACTCATTATGCTCCTTTCTCCTTTACAAGTTTGTATATACCTTTGCACCATCCATGACCTGCTGGATTTTCTAGTTCTCTAGGATACCCAAAATGGCATGGCCTCTCCTCAGTGTTGTCTGGGTCCCCAGTAGTGAAGAATATGCAAATTCCACCCGGACACAGTCACCCAAGACTGGAATTTAACCCAGGTTCCAGGCACTGCGGGGCAGCAGTGCCAACCACTGTGTCACTGTGAGCAAGTGATTAGGTAATGCATAGGGCATTCAGGGTTCGTGCTATTGGGAATTGGGTTGGGTGATGGTGAGGGAAGGAAGACGTTACAGGGAATAACGAGAGTGGTAGAGGCACAGTAGCAGAGATAGAGAGAATGTGAAATATCAGAGAGAAGACAGTACGACACATGCTGACACTGAAAAATTTCATTGAACTTCTTCCAACAGGGCTATACACTCCTTCAGACGACTGTGACTGCACTGACCCAGGTGGCAACCATGGTCTGGTGTCACGGCCTCTTCTACTGGTCCCACAATTAGTGCAAGTCCCATCACTGAGCCACCCTATCCACCCCATCATTCCCAGCTAGAGGGCTTCAATTTTCCCTTCTCTGCCACGTCTGAGGCAAATATCACTCCAGGCTGACAGAACGTGCTTGGGTGCACAATGACCTGATAAAGGTGGCCACGGTGCTGAAGTTACTAGTCCATTCCAGGATATCCTGGCAATGGTGAGTTGCTCCAGATACAGCGAATGGTAGAATGAGGCTGGAATCACAAGAGCGGAGCATTGTACGGACCCAGTAGGTAGCTAATGAGTCAAGTTTGGTAGATATGGTGAAAGAGATCGCAAAGCCTTACACGCAGAAATTCTCCATGAATCTGAACAAAACTGACACTTATCCAGAAGCTGCAGCCCATTGTTTTGATTTAGTTTTATTACTGAAAGTCTCAGCGTGATGTCCTTGTTGTACTTTTCATGGGCCACTTTTATGGTCAAGGACATTGAGACAGTATCTATTTGAGA
>JAHRHZ010000048.1:7486037-7596516 GCA_024137785.1 Ginglymostoma cirratum | reverse complement strand
TCTGAGATAACAAGATGTAGAGCTGGATGAACACAGCAGGCCAAGCACCATCAGAGGAGTAGGAAAGCTGACGTCTCGGGGTCTAGACCCTTCTGAAATGTCAGCTTTCCTGGTCCTCTGATGCTGCTTGGCCTGCTGTGTTCATCCAGCTCTACATCTTGTTATCTCAGATTCTCCAACATCTGCAGTTCCTACTATCTCATGACAGGTTCTGCTGGCTGTGTTTCAACAAGAGTTTAATTGTACCTGCATAGAATTCCACAAGCCCTACAGCGCAGAAACAGGCCAGTTGGCCCATCAAGTCCGCACTGAACCTCTGAACAGCATCCCACCTAGTCCCGTTCCCCCAACCCTATCCCTGTAACCCCACATTTACCACGGCTAATCCACCCAACCTACACACTCCCTGGACACTACACGCAATTTAAGGCGGCCAATCCATCTAATCTGAACACCTTTGGACTATGGGATGAAACCGGAGCACCCAGAGGAAACCTGCAAAGACACAGGGAGAAAGTGCCAACTCCACAGAGACAGTCGCCCAAGGGTGGAATTGAGCCCAGGTCCCTGGCGCTGTGAGGCAACAGTGCTAACCACTGAGGCACCATGCCTTTTTTTGTACTTCAGAAATAGTAATAATTTTTAAATCAGTGTGTCAGGAATTCTATACAATCATGTCAACTTCCCTCATGTAATTTTAAGAGCGACAAAAGATGAGGAGAAGTCTGGATTACAGAATCATAGAGCCATACAGCATGGAAACAGACCCTTTGGTCCAACCAGTCCACACTGACCATAATCCCAAACTAAACTAGTCCCACCTGCCTGCACTTGGCCCATATCCCTCCAAACATTTCTTATTCATGTATTTATTGAAATGTCTTTTAAACATTGTAACTATGCCCACATCCACTGCTTCCTCTGGAAGTTCACTCTACACACGAACCACTCTGTATTAAATACCGTCCCTCACATCTTTATCCTCTCACCTTAAAAATATGCCCCATGGTCTTGAAATCCCCCACCTTAGAGAAAAGACACCTGCCACTCACCTTATTTATACCCCTTGTGATTTTATAAACCTCCATAAGGTCACCTCTCGGGCACCTACACTCCAATGAAAAATTGCCCAGCCTCTCCAGCCTCTCCTTACACTCAAACCTACAGTCTCGCCAACATCCTAGTAAATTTCTTCTGAACCCTCTCCAGCTGAATAATATCATGCCTGTAAAAAGGGCAACCAGAACTGGACACAATACTCCAGAAGATGCCTCACCAATGTCCTGCCTTGAACACTTTGGGCCAAATCTCCCTGTAGGCCAGGGAAACACCATTCCTGCACTTTCACAGGCTCATAAAGTGTACAGTCAAGCCATGTGTGCCATGATACACCATTCTGGGTTTTCACCCTTTCACACTTGCAATGCAGTTCACAAGACGTGTTGGAGTGAGTGAGTAGTATGGGTGTACAAGTTTTGTCCATCGCCGCCTCGATTTTCCAATGCATCATCCAAGCTCCCACGAAATCTCAGTCCTCACTTCACCGTGGGTTCAATTTTGGAAGTGAAGTGGGTTTCTGTGGGCAAATGGCAGCAATTTGAACTTCCTGGACAAAATCAGATTTTCCTCTGCATTCTTGACCTAGTTTCAGTTTCTTCAGATTTTTTTTTGCAGGTAGGGAATACAACACACACACAGAGGAAGAGAAATTGGATTTCTCCCGCCTGCCATTTTTGTCTGGAGGAATGGGATATTGGAATCCCTTTATAAACAGTCGGATTTGAGAGCTTGTGAAGAAAATGCAAAGCCTCTTCTGGAGTCTGACAGTTAAATATTTTCACACCTTCAAATGCCACTACTAGGTACCGTATTCTAACGTAGATGCAGTTTTAAAGCAGTGATATACCATAGGGATTTGTACTGCAAAGGTCAGCTGAACCTTATATTGATCAACCTTATCCTATTTGTTCACATGTTTGTGCTTAACTAATTGAGAAACTAACATAATGCAAAATATTACAAAATGCCCTGCCAGCCTGTGCTGTTATCTGCAATGGTTTAAACGTCACTGGCTGATCAAAAGACTCTCAACTTGAAAAGTATTGCAACGTATTCCCTTACACTGATGAAGAAACTCTGCTTTGAGTGAAATGAGTGCATGCTGTGTATGCTGTTGATTGCTTCCCAGAGAGCAGTCTATTGTTTGGATGGCTGTGGTCATGTCCACCGCTTGGTGGAGGTTCAAGTGGTAATTCATTTCCGCAATCCAAGTGTTCATTTCATCTAAAAATGAACGAGTTTTCAGAGGGCACAATTACAGATTGTGCCCTCACGTTTTCTAGTTTGTTCACTCAAGCTAAAAGGTTTTGTAGTTTTACCGGGGTTTTCACAGTCAGAATACATTTTTCCCCCCCAGAATCAACGATTTAGAGGTTTTCATTAGATGGTGAAAAGCTTTTGTCCCAACAAATTTAAAATACTTTTCACAGCAACTGCATTCAGTCTAAGGACTTTACATCGCGTTTATGGAGGGTACATAGTGGGGCAGGAGGGAGTTGGGGGCACAGAGTTGGTATGGAGCTGCACGGGTGATCTGAAGGTGCATAGAGGATATATTGGAACTGCGACAGGTCATGGGTGTCATAGATCATTTGAGAGGAAAGGTAGGATAAATAGGGGGATAGATACTACATAGTCAATCTGAGGGGGCATGGTCTGGCATTGAGGGGGAGTGAGGAAGTTTAAAGGAGCCTTTCCATACCAGGACACTTCATTGGAAAACAGGGGTAAGCTTCAATACACGTCTGCCTCCACACCCACACTACTCACATACTCCATCATGGCTTGTGACCTGCACTGTGGACACAGCCCTGACGTAAAAAGACAAGAATGGTGTATGAAGTCTCACTCTCACTCTCTCTCTCACACACACACACACACACACACACACACACGAGATTGCAGCCGTGTAACGCACAGCTTGGATTTTCCTGCGGGTAGGGGAAGGTTTGGCCCCATGTATGGCAGTTTGCACATGAAAACATGCTTCTGCATCTGGGAAGAAATTCAAACCTTTCTATGCAGAAAATGAGAAATAAATGGCCATGAGGTATATTTGTGCAGTTCTGTAAAATAAGAATAAAAGTGAACTGGCAGCCTATTTACATCTCCCTCCAGATTTCAGGACACCAATTTGCTCTATAAACTACAACATGCATTTAACAAAGTATAAATGTCCAAAAAGTTCCTTAAGGGAAGCTAAAAATTGGATACCAAAATCCACAAAGTTACTGGAGCAAATGACTAATAACTTGATCAATGAAGTAGACTTTAAGGTGCTCTCATACCTAAGAACCTACAAAATTGGAGCAGAATCAGGCTATTTAGCTCTTCAAGGCTGCTCTGGGATTCAATAAAACTTTGGCTCATATTCTACCTCAGCCACATGTTAAACCAAAACACCATAAGACAAAGGAGTGGAACTAGGCCATTCAGCCCAGTGAGTCTTCTGTCATTCGATCATTGTTGATATGTTTCTCAGCTCCATTCTCCTACCTTTTCCCCGTAACTCCTGATCCCCTTATCAATCAAGAACCTAGCTACTTCGGTCTTAAATACACTCCATAACTAGGCCTCCACAGCCTCTGTAGCAAATGCGTTGCACAGATTCACCATCCTCTAGCTGAAGAAATTCCTTCTCATCTCAGTTCTAAACGGCCACCTCTTCACTCTGAGACTGAGCTCTGGGGTCCAAGTCTCTCCAACTAGTGGAAACATCTTCTCCACCTCCACTCTATCCAGGCCTCTCAGTATTCTGTAAATTTCAATCAGATCTCCCCTCATCCTTCTAAACGCTATTGAGTATAAACTTTTAAGTCCTCAATTACTACTTATATGACAAGGTCTTTATCCCCAGGATCATTCTGGTAAACCTCCTCTGGACCTACTCCAATGTCAGCATATTCTTCCTTAGATACAGGACCCAAAATGGTTCACAATATTCCCAACATAGTCTGACCACACTATTCCTTATCTCGAGACTCCCGTTGAATCCAAAAATAGGATCAATCCCAATGCACAATGACTGAGCATATGTAGATCTCTGGGATAGAAAAATCCAAAAGTTCATAATTCACCAAATGAAAAAACAAACATTCATCAACTCAGTGTGAAATGACACTGTGACCAAATGGGGAAACTGTGTTTGTTCAACAGGATTGGCTCCCTTTGTTCTAAATTCTAGGACGTAAAGGCTTAGATTATTCAATTGTTCCTCGTGGGACAATCACTTCATCCCGGGAATTCAGAACAGAGACAGGAAAAGGATGAGATCACAGGGGCAGTGGAAAGTTTGGGGAAAAGCATGTTATTTTCTTTCTTATTATTCTACAAAGTTCCCCTGACTTCCTCTGCTATCAACAGACTGTGGACCTCAGAACAAAATCCAACACTGACACTTGTATAGCTAACAAGCCAAGGAAAGGCAATAGGTAGGGTTTCACTTTATAGTAGCATGCTACATTTCCCCATTACATTTAGACACAAAGAGTATAGTACGCTCTCCAGTCGCTGGTATGACATTCTGAAACTTGGCTGATAGCTCAAACGTGAATTCTAAAAATAGGTGCATACATACACAAAGTGAATACATGGCTTGACAGCATTTCCTGTAACCATGCTGCAACTCTGAAGAATACATTTATGATATTTAATTAACTTTTATAGTTGAGGCTAAAATGGTCTTCACATTTGGAATTTAATCTACCTCTACTCATTAAATTGAGTCTCAGAGTACACACCAGTATAAAATAAATGAACGGTACTATATAAAGGCACTTTCATGGTAAATTAGTGAACGGAAAGAACAATAATAATCTAGACTAAACAATGCATCGTAGTCCCTCAGCATTATGAACAAATTTATGAATTGGTGTTTGCAGAACATGTTTGTTCCAAGTTTGCAGATGGAACAAAGCTGAATGGGAGGGTCAACGTGAGGAGGATGCGGATAATAGAGCTGTCAGCTAAGTGTTAATGTGCAAATTAGGGCAGATCAAGGTCAGTCTTCTAGCTTCCTTTTGTTTTTATTCATTCATGACATGTGGGTGTCACTGGCTAGGCCAGGGTAGTGATTGTAATGAGGTCAGCCAGCTGGACCTCACAGAATATGAGTTCCCTGATTGGACCAGATTAACAGCTCCAATCAGGGAACCCTGGCTGACAGATGAAAAGAGGAGCTATCAGAGATACTAACACTCTGAGAGCTGACTCTGAACAGGCAGTGTTAAAGCCAAGTACTGAAGGGTCTATTTCCACTCTGTATGACACTATGACTGTTCGTGTGTAAATAAAGGGTGACTTGGTGATGGCATACCAGCCTCTGTGGAGTTATTTCAGCCAGCATGTATTACCCATCCCTAAAATTTCCAACAGGCAGTTAAGAGGGCGGCTCAGTGGTTAGCACTGCTGCCTCAGTGCCAGGGACCCAGGTTCGATTCCACCCTCTGGCAACTGTCTGTGTGGAGTTTGCACATTCTCCCCGTGTCAGCGTGGGTTTCCTCCGGGTGCTCCGGTTTCCTGCCACAGTCCAAAGATGTGCAGGCTAGGTGGATTGGTCATACTAAATTGTCCATAGTGTTCAGGGATGTGTAGATTAGGTGGGTTATGGGGGATGGGTCTGGGTGGGCTGCTCTGAGGGTCGATGTGGACTTGTTGGGCCAAAAGGGCCCGTTTCCACATTGTAGGGATTCTACAATGATTCAAATTGCTGTGTATCTGGAGTCATATGTAGACCAGACTATATAAGGACAGCAGTTTCCTTCCCTAAAGAGCATGAGTGAACCAGAATTTCTTTTTTTCTGGCAATCGACAGTGGTTTCATCATGATTGTTAGACTCAAGTCCAGATATTTATTGAATGCAAATTCCACCATCTGCCATGGCAAGATTTGAACTAAATCTCCACAAAATTACCAGTGTCACTGGATTAATTGTCAGTGATAACACCACTAGACTATCACCTCCTTCCTGTTATATGATATAATGATAATAAAGTTGTTAATGAACTATGGCAACGCATCTGAAGATATTTAAAAACCAAACTTTCCTTCCAAATACAAGTCTGGATTAAATTTTAGCTCTTGGAACCAAGTGGCAGAATTTCCTTTTTCATCACTTTGAGTTAACGTACAAAATAGAAAATGCATTGCGTATTCTGCAGTTGGCATTAATAGATTTGGATTACATACAATGTATGGCACTGGAACACAAAGATTACACTTCCTACTGTTCTACGTTTGGACCTTATGTTGGGACCTTATGTTGAAGCAGTTATGTCAGACACATTTTCCCATCTGTTCCTGATTACTAACATACTATTTGCTTCTGTACGATCAGGGTTTCCAACAGGGGTTTAGACAACTTAGACAAAAACTGTGCTTAAGGATGCACTCACATTCAGGTTGTGGCTTCACTGTCGACTGGGTTTGCTTCGCACTAACACTGCAGTGCTAGCTGAAATGCCACGTGAATTCAGTCCTGTCTTGATGATAGAGTAAAAATTCTTGGATAAATAGCTCTCTAATTGGATCTTCACACCAAATCACTTTGGAGGTGGTTTTGATGATGAGCTACTTCCCATCGATGTTGAGATTGTTGTTTGACTGCACCTTTGTATTGTTGCCATTTCTGTGCCAACTGGTAATAAAGCTGAAACATAGGGCTCAGCAGGCTATGGAACTAAGGCATTTGGCTGCAGTCATGCTACAGGTCAGCCGTGATCTCAGGGAAAGGTGGGACAGGTCTAAGGAGACAAATGGCCAACTCTTGTTGCAATGGTCCGATACTAACAAGTGTGACATATAAAAGATCATTTGTTATCATAATGTGATTATCAATGGCTAAACTGCATTTATAATTCATTCCCGTGGTAGGTGCCGGTGATCTCCTTGATCTGTTGCATTTCTTGGGCTGACTCCAGGAACGTTAGGCAGGGAATTCAATGACATTAACTCATCTTTCCCACCCTTATTTACATTTTCCCCATAAAGCATTCAGCAGCAAGTTTTCTTAAAATGGATGACAAAAACGTACTGAGCTGTACTATTTCCTAATTTGTACTAGAGCTGACACCATCAGCAAAGGAGCACAAACTTTCACCTCGCTTAGAGAGTTTGTCAACTCAAACAGTCTTCATTAATCGTGGGATTCCACAAACTATGAAAAAATAAATCACAATGTAAAATAGTCAAAGTTTCACAATTTGCACAGTATCCAGATCTATATTAAACTGCTTGGCCGAGCCTTGGAAATGAATCAAAGAGAAAATTTAATTGGATTTTACATGGTGAGATGAATGACTAAGAGAAAAAATATTCTTAATAAACAGCCTTTGATTTTATTTCTACAATTAAACAAAATTAAAACATAGCGGCTAAATATATCCTTTTATATTAGAACACACATTCACAAAGCTATTTGCCTTTGCTGCAGCCATTTCAATTGATTGCGTGGCTCAGTGTTGGTGGAGGTCTCACACGCTTGTCAAGAGTTTAGAAAGTGGGACTTCCACTGTTTCTAATTGTGCTATTGATTGTGTACCCTTGCTGTCACACACAATTTAGTTTTGATTGTATGCTAGCTATACATCTCTATTCATTGCCATTTGAGATTGTAAGTTTTGTTAAAGCCTGTTGGAAACTGAGAAAAAAATTGGTTTCATCCTATAATTAGCCCCACTCTACCTGATCATTTAAACTGGCACACTAATTACAAGCTACTCCTGTTAACATCCAGTTATAATCCAAGAGAAAAAGGAAAACTCAAACAGCTTCTCCAAAGCATTTGCCACAGATTACACTCACAAGTGCAGCTTGGCACTGCTCAGTGTATTGAAATATAGATTCAATGATTGTTTGTGCCTAGGAAACAGACAATTATAAATATGGAGATTAGTTTAGCATGTTAAACACTGATTACACAATGCAGAATATTAGAATGTTTTAAGTGTAAATTTGGACTAAACAAGGCCCTGGACTGTCACAGAGTCAATAATATGCAGCTTATCTAAAATGGCAGATGGACTCAGTGTCCAGATGTTCTGCCCCTACAATTTGACAGAAACCATTTTCACTGGGTGTGTAAAGGTGTGTGGAGGGTAAATTAAATGCAGGAAGTGATTCATAATTGAGAGAAACATGGATTCAGCGGGACCATTTGAACCCAGCATTGAAGGGCTGAAGAAAAGGCTTAAATAACTTGATCACTTGGTAGTTCTAGAAGTCCCCAGCCCATTCAACAGTTAAAAAAAAAATCTAGCCTGTGCAAGTTGAAAGGAATCTGCTCAGGTAGTTAAAATAGCCATTTGTTGATATGTAACCCTAAGTGCTACCATTAATAATGTTTGTAGGCAAATCAAAGTGCTTACTAAATGATTGGACATCTGCATGAAAGAGTCAATTAGAACATCCAAAACTTCTACACCTCCATGCTCAACCAAGACAGTCTGAAGGCTCTCTGCATGTTCCTTGAAAGGAGATCCAAAATATCCCCAAACATCACCATCTTCCCTCACCTGAGTAATCTTGTTCTCTTACTGATTTCTCCTTTAACTTCACTCACTTCCTTCAAGTAAAAATGTATCAAGAACCCGCATGGACCCAGTTACACTGTTTTTTGGATTATGTACCACTTTCCTGTTCTGGTCCTACTTTTCCAAGTGTATCGATGACTGTCTCGCTGTCGCTTCCTTCTACTGGTCTGGAACCATAAGAATTAAAACATTTAGTTATCAATTTCCACCTCTCTCTGACATGACCCGTTTCTAACTTATCCCTTCCTTGAAGTCTTTGCCTCCAATTGTGAGCATAGATCATCCACTGATTATATTATATTTATTTGACAACCATTTTGCATCCTAGCTAGATGCTCAACACAGGTGGATGAAGAGGCAGATGCTGGCTTATCACTGATCACTGCAGGCTGATTAGCATCTATAAAAGTGAAGAGCACATGCCCGAGACGCTATGTCTGCCTTTTTCCTTAAACTGTCAGAGCTTCTGACTACATCTTCAGCTCCTAATATTCAAATTGCCAGCATTTAAAATAGTTATTGATAGCAGGTGAAGAGGCAGGTCTGGATTAAATTACAGCTATTACAATTGGTTAGTAAAGTAAACTGATCTTAATGAGGTTAAAATGACTTTCCTTCCTTCCCTTGGGTTTTTATGCAGGATATTGCAAAAAAAATTCAGACATTGCTCACAGTGAGGGAAAGATATGTTGGTGTGTGATATGCTGGAAGGCAGCTGTAATACTGTATGCACATATCTGCTGAATGGAAGTGTGTGTGCAAGCCCCATTCTTAAGTGCTCTTCCCTCCTTCAATTTGAAACAGTTTTCCCATCTTAACATGCTGTAACGCATGTTGTTAACTATGCAGCAAGAGTAGTAAGAAATCTGCAACCCGGGTAACTGACCAGGCCAGTAGTCTCTTCTAATCAAACTGGTTTAAAGGATTAAGCAAGAGACACAGAGCAACAGAGAAGGAAAATAAAGTGAATTAAAACCAAATCAGATACAGGAAGAGTACTAATGAGGAACAGGTACTGTAAATGAAGATGGAGGTGAACAAAGACTAAGACATTTTTTTCCCCCAAGATCTCGAAAAACAATTTACTAATTGCACATATGAGATAGCTAAGTTTAAAACGGTCACCTTTCTGGGAAGGGAGAGGTTGAGTGGCATTGCTGAATCAGAAACCTGCTCATTATAGAAATTAATTACCAGCGTCACTTCTCTGATGGGACTCCTTGGCTATTTATATCCAAATACAGTAATATTATTCAAAACTCATGAGTACGGTGAAGGCAAGCTTCTGTTTTTCCAAGAACACCCAAGTGGCACAACTCATCCATCAATTTGTGGCAATTCTCATTTCACAAGGCCTCTCTTTCTCACAAGTTGATGGATAACTTTCACATTAATAATGGTAAATGTAATTAAACTCACTATTACCCTGGTCCAGCGAGACTGAAGAGTCCACGAACCTTGTGTAGGTTGGCACAGAATGTATATTCTCATGCCACAGAATTTGGTTTGAACCAGTGCAGGAATAGGCTTTGATGTGCTACATAATTCAAGCAGTCCTGATTGCATAGCTTTTCAATGCCGAATGATGAAGCGATTCACACATACATTTGTCAAACTGTTTACTTATCACTTCATAAAATTTCTTTTAAGATGGAAAATTGGCTTTTATTCTTTTTGAAACTGCTTATTATGAAATCATTTTTTCTCTCAACTTCCCTTTTTGATTTACAATGCACTTAAGATGCAAGTACCTCCTCTGTTTCTTTATTCTTCTTACATTCCTGTTAATACTTTATTTTTCTAATTATTTACTTGATCTTGTTCCCCTTTACAGCTTATTGAAGGTATGATTAACAGAGTAGATGCAACTTAAATATTTATTTTCACTATTCATTCTGTGTATCACAACGATTTCCCAGTCTTGGGCCCTCTATTGGTTTTTTTTTACTGCTAGACACATTATACAGAGAATTAATTTAGACTTCTGCTAGCTGCCTCTGCAAGCACAGGAATCACATAGTGCACAAAGGGATGCATCGTCCACAGCAATAGCTGCTTCTACAGATGTTTTCTTCTTAATTAATTTGTGGGAATTGTCCATTGCTAGCATTATTCAGCATCACTGGTTGTCCTTGAAAAGGCACTAGTTAATCCTCTTCTTGGATCTTTGCAGTCCAAGTGGTAAAGATCTTGGCACTATACTATTAGGAAGATAAATCCAGCAATCCAACCGGCATCAAAAAGAGGCAAGGTGATATATCAAGACAGCAAAAACTGCAAATGCTGGAAGCCAGAATCGATACAGTGTGGAGCTAGAGGAACACAGCAGGTCAGGCAGCATCAGAGGAGGAGTGAAGTCTATGTTTCAGGATGGGACCTTTCATCAGTCCTCCCCACTCTATCGATAATATGATACATGTCTAAGTTGAGAAGCCTTCATTTTTAAAGTAGAATTTAAAGGTAACTGTTTTTCCAAGCATCTACTGCCTTCCAAATTCCCCTTTGATGTTATGCTCCATGTAAACATGACCACTTAAATATGATCTGAATAAAAATCTGTCAATATGTGTTTTAAGAAATATCTGAATTGGTTATTTTGACATCATGGTTGAATACAAATAAACCAAGAGATTTCATTTTACTAGAGTAGACATCCATCAAATGGTAGTTGTTTGATTGAGATTATTAAAAGACCAATGTATCTAATTAAAATCTGCAGACCCATCTAAGATTCTAACTTGGCCCATGAAAGTTTTCCATGCTGACGATGGTAATAAATCTAGTTAGAAACATAAACGGGGTGAAACAGGTCTTCACGAAGAGTACAGAACAGAAATTATATAATTTTTCACTGCGCTGACTTTTATTTCTGAGTGACTACAGCATATATTGTCTAGAATTTTAAACTGCAAACAATGTAAAGTGACAGTGAGACTAAGAAGTAAGCCTCCAGAGAAAAAAAAAGCTTGAACCACTGTTCTCTGAACTTCAAGGGAAAAAGATCGATAAAGATAGCCGCGAACTGGTGTGAGCATGTCTGTTAGGAAGCAGATGCAAGATTTTGACCCAGCGATAGTGAAGGATGCCAATATATTTCCAAGTCAGGATGGCATGTGGATTGGAGGACAACTTGAAGGTAGTGGTGTTCCAATGCATCTGCAGTCCTTGTCCTTCTAGATGATAGAGGTCATGGGTTTGGAAGGTGCTGTCAGAGGAGTAGTCAGTCTTCGGACAGCGCAGGGATTGAGGTAGTATGCCACTGTGGCAGAAGTCAGTGGCTTGATTTCAAAAGATCCATTTTATTTTAAAGCTAAACAGGTGAATCATTGAATTGCATTTTGCCAACCCTGTAGGCGTAGGCTAGAGGTGGTAGTACCCATAAAATGGCAAGGGAAGGTTGGACATGGAATGCCTACTGTCTGCCTTCTTCCATGCCATCATGCCACCTTACTAGTGGTTAGAATCCAGAACTCAAGTGAACCACCTATGTGGTTAATTAAGCACCTTGCCCAGCCCAACCATTAAATGATAGAATACTCCTCGCTTTTCTGGACGAGAGCAGCTCCAACAACACTCAAAGCTCAACAGCATCCAGGACAAAGCAGTCCATTTGATTGGCAACTCATCCACAAGTATTTACTTCCTCCACCATCGATGCTCAGTAGCAACACAGTGTGCACCATTTACAAGATGTAGTGCAGAAATTCACCAGAGATCCTTGGATAGCACCTTCCAAACCCACAACGATGAAAGCCAGTGACAGGAAGGCCCGGCAATGCATGGGAAGACCGCCTGGCGGCTTCTCCCTGGGCCATGGATCAGGTACTTCTCTCCGGGCATTCTGTGAGCCAGAATGCCCATGGCGGCAATACTTATCCCAGTGGAAACATCCACCTCTTCCCACTAACACTGCCACCCACCTCACTGGTGCTGTGTGACTTGCCCATGCTTCCCTCAGCCACATCTACCTGGTGAAGATGTCAGGCTGCATTGATATAGCATGTTTTCAGCTAGACGCAGTCCCAGCCGTGGTCACTGCTCTTGATGGTGCAGCTGAGAATGCAGAACTACCAGATTGCTGATTGGCTTGCAAGTGTTGGCAGTGGGAGCTTGACTTTTAAAAAGGAATGGAGTTTTGCCAACAGCCAATTATTTCCCAGATGGATGTAAGTGGGTCTGAGGTTCCCAAACAGGGCACGGTAGGATTGCTGTCTGGCTTTAAGGCCTGTCTTCACAGCTGGTGTGCTGACAAATTTCAGGCAACATTACTACTTTAGTATCAGAGTCACTAAATTTTTGCAGCATGGAAAAAGGCCCTTTGGCTTGTCATGTCCAACTTGGTCATCATCTATTCTAATCACATCATCTAGCATGTTGCCTGTAAACTTGTATATTTTGGTGCTTCAAGTGTTCACCTAAATAGTTTTTGGTAACACCTGCCTCTGCCATCTTTTTAGGCAGTTAGCTCCAGATAACCACCATCCTCTGGGCGAGAAAAAAAAAATACACAAATCTCCTCTAAACCATCTGGATCTGACCTTAAAATTGTGCCTGCTGATTAATGACCTCTTTACAACAGGGAACTGTTTCTCCCTGTCTACCCTGCTGTTTACCCTGTCAATGCCTCTCAGAACTTTGTATACCTCAAATCAGGACTCCCTTCAGCTTTCTCTGCTTTAAAGGAGAGAACCTCAGCCTATCTAGTTTCTCTTCAAAGCTGAACCACTCCAGCCCAGACCACATCCTGGTAAGTTTCTTATTTAGACCAAAGGGCCTGTTTCCATGCTGTATTACTCTATATCCTTCCTATAGTGTAGTGACCAGAATTGAACACAGTACTCCAGCTGTGGCCTCACTAACATCTTATACAGTACCATCATAACCTCCTTGCAACGTCAAAAGGTATTGAATACGAGGGCAATGAGAACAGCGAAAGCTTTAACAACAGTGAACACACTGTTGGTACCAAATGCTTTCCATTCATCCCTTTATTAAAGATTTGTTTTA
Organism: Ginglymostoma cirratum; assembly: GCA_024137785.1. Lineage (NCBI taxonomy): Eukaryota > Metazoa > Chordata > Chondrichthyes > Orectolobiformes > Ginglymostomatidae > Ginglymostoma > Ginglymostoma cirratum. The sequence continues at coordinate 7,582,920 of JAHRHZ010000048.1, read as the reverse complement.
GACAGTCTGAGGGAGTGATAGATCATGCAGTTACTCTAACAAGGATGTCATATGGTATATTCCAGTGGGTGAGAACACACTACAAGATTCTTCCATTGAATCTACTGATCTCTGCGGAGTTACCTAGTTATAGGATGCAGAAGCAGCAAGAGAGATCCAGAAGTCCTTCGCCAACAATTTCCCAACCTGTTCTTCATGCTGAAAAAAAAGTGACAGACTCTGCCAAGTTGTCCAGCATGTCTACTGGCCTAATCATACTATGCTTCATGTACATTAACTCGATTCCTCTGGCTTCTTTACTTTGGCTTATTTCCTGATTCAGCTTTCAGGTAATTAGGAGGTCAAAGTTGTTCCTTTTGGCTGATAGTGGCACATTAATATTTTCTGTTACAGATAGATTTAACGGCATTACTGTCTGTAATTGCTATATGATGTCTGATAGGTAAGACATTTAATTTTATTAAATAAGTGAAATGTGGTCATCTTCAGTCTCCTGGCTTTGAGGAAGACTTGCTTCCACTCCAGTTCAATGGCTTCTAAGATCGCTGCTCAGTCCAAAGCGCGATCCGCGGACTCTGTCACATATGGTCAGATGATGCTCGAGGTGTCAGGTCAACGAGGTGTTTGAATGTTTGTGCTCTCGCTCGCTCTCCAACATCTTAACTTCACCTCCGTACATTTCTGACAGTTCAACGTGTTTGGTGCCTTCCTGAATTCACCACTTGGTTCAGTCACAAGCTGGTGACTCCAGCAAGTCACTGGGGATGACTGATTATTCCCTCGAGGTTACTCGGAAGACAACCCTGAAGTCTTTCTGCTGTCTTCCTCAAAGTCTCCTGCCAAGACCAAGTTTGGAGTAGAACTTTGGGAGTCTGGGTCTCAGGCTGATGAGTGACAAGCCCCACTCAATGAAGCCGATTTCCAGTGATTGGAGCCTTGATGCTGGGCAAGTTGGCTTGCGACAGGGATCCTGCTGTCGGAATCTTACCTGAACACTGTAATTCATGCATAAATCTCTGCCAGATATTCAGGTCAGCTGGTGGAAATCTGTAATTGGATGGCTGTGTAATCTCCATTTGTTCCAAAAAAATGTCATGGCAGCATTGCACATGGTAAATCATATGCCCTTGTATGATGGTTTATTGTAGCAACCTTCTTACAGATTACTACAAATTTCTTCAAACAATTTTTTAAACAAACTGCCAAAGAATCCTCATACCAGCATTTGGAACACAAGAAACCACACTTGCTCCAACAAACAGAAAAATACCATTGAAACTCAGTCACACTTCCAAAAAAAAAAGACAAGGAAAGCAAGACAAAATACCCTGTGTTCTAAGTTGCTGAAAAGCTAGCAAACTCTAATTAAACTTACTGTGAATCATCTCCTCAAACAATAAAATACTGACTGACCGGAAGCTCTGTTCTACTTACACATTTAGTTGCTACACACCTAGAACACAACAGTTCAATCTTTGTAGCAAAATAATACATTCCACTTTATATGATGCAGCGCTATTGGCTTTACAATGCCACAAATCATCCGACTTACCATGAACAATGCCATATGAGATCCAAAGAAATAGATCTAGAGGACATTTGCTGCCTGCCACAGTTTTAATCAACAAACTAAAATGTTTTGCACTGGATAAAAAAAATATGAAGTTAGAAAAATATTAATTTGACATCACAATGTTGGGATGATTTTATAAATCAAACCTGAAAATAATGAAAGCAGCAATCGTCTTAAGTCTTGGAAGCAATACAACCCTAACCCAACCTGTGCCTGATTACCCATTAGTGTTTACAGACTTAAAAGAACATATAAACATGCTGCACACGACTAGCTGATTCATTGAACCAGCCCTCTACAGACGTTGTGCAACTGAACATTGTGTTTGGAGGCAGAGGACATGGGCAAGATTCTAACTGGATACTTTGCATTGGAATTCATCCAGAAGAAGGATATGGAGGATAGTGAGATTAGTGTGGAGCACGTTAATATGCCAGGGCATTTCAGATCAAGAAAGTGGTCGTGGATCTCTTGAAGAGTATTAATGTGGGTAAGCCCCCACCTGATGGCATCTACCCCACGTTATTGAGACAGGCACGAGGGGAGATTGCTGGGGCCTTGACCAAGATCTTTGTATCCTCACTAGCCACTGGAGAGGTCCCAGAGGACTGGCTAGTAGCTAACGTCATTCCTCTGTTCAAGAAGGGAAATTGGGATAATCCAGGAAACTACAGACCGGTGAGCCTCACATCAGTGGTTGGGAAGCTATTGGAGAATATTCTTAAAGATAGGATTTATGTGCATTTGGAAAAGCATGGCCTAATTAGGCGCAGTCAACATGGCTTTGTGTAGGGCAGGTCATGTCTTACTAACTTGATTGAATTTTTTGAGGAGGTGACAAAGGTGATCGATGAGGGTAAAGCAGTAGATGTTGTCTACATGGATTTTAGTAAGGCTTTTGTCAAGACCCTTCACGGTAGACTTATCCAGAAGTTTAAGACGCACAGTGACTTGGCCGCATGGATTCAGAATTGGCTTGCTCATAGAAGGCAGCCGGCAAGGGTGGAAGGATGTTTTTCTGGTTGGAGGTCCACAACTAGTGGTGTTCCACAGGGATCCATACTGAGGCCTCTGTGGTTTGTAATACATGTAAATGGGTGGGTTAGCAAGTTTGCAGATGATACAAAGATCGGTGGAGTTCTAGATAGCGTACAAGGTTATCAAAGGATACAGCAGGATATAGATCAGTTACAGATCTATATGGCAGATGGAGTTTAATCCATGTAAGTGAGGTGCTGCACTTTGGGAGATCATGGTCACGTGGCCATGGTCACGTTGGTGTAGTGGTGAGCATGCTGGTTTCTGAGCCCTGTGATCCGGGTTCAAAACTGGCTTCTACCTTTGTTTGCCTCACAGCGCCAGGGATCTGTGTTCGATTCCAGCCTCGGGCGTCTGTCTATGTGGAGTTTGCACATTGTCCACGTGTCTGCGTGGGTTTCCTCCGGGTGCTCCGGTTTCCTCCCACAGTCCAAAGATGTGCAGGTTAGGTGGATTGGCCATGCTAAATTGCCCATAGTGTTCAGGAAGGTGTAGGTTAGGTGGGTTGTTGGGGAGGGTAGGTCTGGGTGGGATGCTCTGAGGTTCGGTGAGGACTTGTTGGGCCGAAGGACCTGTTTCCACACTGTAGGGATTCTATTCTATGATGAAATATTAATGAAAAGTATACAGTTAATGGCAGGACATTGAACAGCATTGATGTACAAAGGGATCTTAGGTTTCAAGTCCATAGCTCTCTGAAAGTGGCCATGCAAGTAGATAGGGTGGTAAAGAAGGCATATGGCATGCTTGCCTTTATTAGTCAGGGAACTGAGTACAAGAGACAGGATGTCATGTCGCAGCTTTATAAGACTTTGTGGTTAACACTGCGTTCAATTCTGGTCAGTGCATTACAGGAAGGATGTGGATTCGAAGAGGGTGCAGAAGAGATTTACCAGGATGTTGCCTGGATTAGGGGGTATGAGCGATAAGGAGAAGCTAGAAAAATTCGGGTGTTTTCTCTTAAGTAGAAGAGGCTGAGGGGAGACTTAATAGTAGTCTATAAAATTATCAGATGCACAGATAGGGTTGATGGTCAGAATCTTTTTCCGAGAGTTGAAATGCCTAATACTGGGGGGCATGCATTTAATATGAAATGGGGCATGTCTTTTTTTTTTGAAACAGAGTGGCAGGAAGCTGGAACACATTCCCAAAGGTAGTGGTGGAGGCAGACACAATAAGGGCATTTAAGGGACTTTTAGATAAGCACATGAATATGCAAGGAATGGAGGGATATGGACCAATGGCGGGCAGGAGGGATTAGTGTAATTTGGCATCATGCTTGGCACAACATCACGGGCCGAAGGGTCTGTTCCTGTGTTGTATTGTGCTATGTTCCATAATGCCCTGCAGACTCCAGTAGTTTCATAAACCTCTAAGGAATGACAAACAGACAAAGAAGTGACAGGATAAGAATACCCTCTTCCTACTTGAGGGAGTTCAAAATAGGCTCTAGAAAATCAATGAACATGTCAGACATGTTTAACATGCCACGTAGCCTTCATGTGCTGTAAAATTATCATTTCCTATGTGAACACTTGTCAGGAAACTTATTAGACAGCATGTAGACAGTGTAGATGATAGCATAAAATTACACAGGGATATTAATGGACTGGGTAAAATTGTGGCAGATGGAGTTCAATGTAACCAAGTGTGAGGCTGTCCATTTTGGATACCAAAATAAAATCAGGGTACTTTCTAGGTGACAAGAATGAAGTTAACTACAATGAATGCCCAATGAGATTCGGGAGTTTACGTGCACAGATCTTTAAAATTCCACAAACAGGTGCAGAAAATAATCAAGGCAGCTCATGGAATGCTGGCCTCTATATCTAGAGGAGATCGAGGATCTATCTTCACCTTAATAGCAGAATAATAGTCTGCAGTATATAGTTTTAGATGGTACTTGTGGAACAATTTACCACGAAACAGACCCTTTGGTCCAACCAGTCCATGGTGAACATAATTCCAAACTAAATCAGTCTTACCTGCCTGCTTCTGGCCCATATCCTTCCAAACCTTCCCCATTCATGTACTTATCCAAATGTCTTTTATATGTGTAATTGTGCCCACATTCACCACTTCCTCAGGAAGTTCATTCCACACGTGAACCACCCCTTTGCGCAAAAAATTTGCTCCTCCTCATGTCTTTTTTAAAAAATCTCTCTCCTCTCACCTTAAAAATGTGCTCCCAGTCTTGAAATCACCATTCCCAGGGAAAAGGCAACTACCATTAACTCTATCTTGACTTCTCATTTCTTTATAAACTTCTATCAGGTCACCTCTCAACCTCCTATGTTCCAGTGTAAGAAGTCCCAGTCTAATCAGCCTTTCCTTATAACTCAAACCTTCCATACTCAGCAACATCCTGGTAAATGTCTTCTAAACCCTCCCCACCTTAATAATATCCTTCCTATAACTGGGCAACTAGAGCTGGAGACAGTATTCCGGAAGAGGCCTCACCAATGTCCTGTACAACCTCAACATGACATCCCAACTCCTTCACTCAAAGGACTGAGCAATGAAGGCAAGCGTGCCAAATGCCTTTGTAACCACCCTATTTATATGTGACACAAATTTCAAAGAACTATGTACCTGTATCCCTAGGTCCCTCTGTTCTACAACACTACCCAAGGCCTTACCATTAATTGTATAAGCCCTATCCTTGTTTGTTGGTGACTTTTTGCTATATTTTAATAAATACAAGTAACAATAAATTACTATATTGCAACTCAGAAGATGCAACACCTCACATTTATCCAGATTGAACTCCATCCGCCATTTTTCAGACCATTTGCTCATTTGATCACGATGCCTTTGTTATCTAAGAAAATCTTCACTGTCGACTATGCCACCAATTTTCATGTCATCTGCAAACTTACTAACCATGCCTTTTGTATAAATGATTTGGACGAGAATATAAATGACAAAAGATGACCCAGAACTGCTCCCTTTGGAACACGACTGGTGACAGGTCTCCAGTCCAAAAGACAACCCTCCACCATTACTCTCGGTCTCCTGTCGTTAAGCCAATTACATATTCAATTGGTAAACTCACTCTCAAACCCATGTGATCTAACTTTATTAATTAGTCTACCATGCATAACTCTAATCGACATTTAATCTCAACTAAGTTAAATAATTTTTAAACTGTATCCTGGGGTGAAGTTCATTGAATCTTCTTACGCATCACTGAAACTCCAATTACATACAAAAATTTCTACAGTTATGCTGGTAGAACAGCCCAAGCTGTAAGGAAATTCATCACAATGTGCAACACCCTGTATTCTTGCTAGGATTAATCTGAATGTGCACATACAGTCATAGGGTCACAAAATCATAAAGCACAGAAACAGATCATTTGGTTGAACCAGTCCATGCTGAACATAATTCCAAACTAAACTAGTCCCAGCTGCCTGCTCCTGGCCCATATTCCTCCAAACCTTTCCTATTCATGTACTTATCCAAATGTCTTTTAGAAGTTGTAATTGTGCCCACATTCACCACTTCCTCAGGAAGTTCATTCCACACGTGAACCACCTGTTGTGCAAAAAATTTGCTCCTCCTCATGTCTTTTTTTAAAACTCTCTCCTCTCACCTTAAAAATGTGTCTCCTTGTCTTGAAATGCCCCATCCTAAGGAAAAGACAACTACCATTAACTCTATCTGTACCTCTCATTATTTTATAAACTTCTACCAGGTCACCTCTCAACGTCCTATGTTCCAGTGTAAGAAGTCCCAGTCTAATCAGCCTTTCCTTATAACTCAAATCTTCCATACTCAGCAACATCCTGGTAAATGTCTTCTAAACCCTCCCCAGCTTAATAATATCCTTCCTATAACTGGGCAACTAGAGCTGGAGACAGTATTCCGGAAGAGGCCTCACCAATGTCCTGTACAACCTCAACATGACTTCCCAACTCCTATACTCAAAAGGACTCAGCAACGAAGGCAAGCGTGCCAAATGCCTTTTAACAACCTTGTTTATGTGTGATGCGAACTTCAAAGAATTAAGTACCTGTACCCCTAACACCTCAAGAGGAAGTGAGACTCCGTAAGCTTGTGTTTTCAAATAAACCTGTTGGACCATAAACTGGTGTCATGTGATTTCTAACAATGCTCGATCAATTGTTCATTTCAACTCTGATGTGTTTGTTATCCAAATGTATTAGGTACATAGGGGAAAAGGTGGGTATGTGGAGTTAGCTCATACATCAATATGACCTCACTGAATTGTGGAGCAAGTTCCATGGACTGAATACTGATTCCTGTTCCTAGAAATCCAACAAATCTCATTCAATCAATTTGGAAATATTGAATAATATCTACCCTGCACACACCCACATTCAAATCAGGTTACCAACTGTCACATCCATGTTATAACTATCAAAAGTCACTTACTGAACTGCTACACAGAGTGTGTGCCCAATTTCAGGTTGGAAGGAATGCAACATCAATTTGACTCCTCTTCGAACAAAGTCATATGATTGAAATTACTGGCTCATTCAAAATTTTCTGAGCACTAGATTTCACATTTGTAGCAATGCAAATTTTGACTTCTTGCACAGGCTGGATATTATATGCCTCAGTCAAATGTGGGTGGGGTTGTCGCACTCAAATACTTCACCAGACATCCCTGCCCAACACACTGAACCCAGGCGCTAATTGGCTCTAAATAAAAAGCTTATCATGCAATTAAATATCTTTTACAACTGTCTATGAATTTTTGGAATTAAAGACTGGTGAATAAATCCTGTACTGTTTCAATTGTGGTACTATGTTATTTTCATTTGGCAACCAGTGCAGAACAAGGTGTCACTCAAATCCAAACTGGCTGTCATCTGACAGCCACCCACTATACCTCCAGCAAGGCATTAGCAGGGTGCAGGATCCTTGCTTGATTTTTTTCTCTCCATTGCCCTCAGGCACACAGGGGCAATGTTCCCTCTACACTGCGAGGTTCTGCCCATGCCAGTGTGCCAACACATTGGTTCTGCTGCTACCTCACACAGACCTTGACGAAAATTAGACAGATTGTTGCACAGAGGCATGTATAGGCCAGGCATCTGGCCCAGCACCTTCCCACCCACCACCAAAACCTTCTCAGAGGGGGGAAAATCGGCACTGAAATTGGCAGTCTGTCCATCATACGTAAATAGGAAGGATGGTTCCATTAAGCTTATTAAAAGCTCAAGACTCCAATATTACACGGCTCATGTCATAAAATGGTTGTTACAGACAGCCGGACAGGAGCAGGAAGGTTATTTTCTTTCAAAAGTGTTTAAAAGAGCAGGAAGGAAGCGGGGTTTACTATTGTTGTAATATACCCTTTGCCCATCAGGGACACATCTGAAAAAGACAGAATCCCCCTTCCTTCTTATACTGCCATCATACAAAATCCATACTTTTATCCTCTCTCTGATGGTGTTGATAAACACCTGTCTGAAGCCTCAGAGTTGTATTCCTCCAGAATCCATGCAGCCTTTGCTTTTGGACCCAGAAGCATCCAATACAGAACTCTGACAGAGTATAACTATTGCAGCTGTGAGCCAATCTGCCCTCGAAGGAGGGATTTTCTCCTTGTGAAGGGCAGAAATCCCACTAGGAGCTTCTTTAGCCCACACACTCGCTTGATAGCTCCTTTGAGATGCTATTTGAAACCTACATCCACCTGTCTATATATCTCCTTATACAGACTCCGTTTGGAGGACTTTAGACATACTTAGGGCGCTCTTTAAATGCAAGTTATTCTGGTTTAGTTGAAATATTGAATAAATTATTCCATTGCACCAAAACTGAATTATCAGTAGTATACTAAAGTCCTTTTGAAAAATGTCTTTTGGTGTTCTCATTTTTGTCTCCATTATCCACAGGTTTGATTGAATGGGGTGTGAACTTCATTGTTGCATAACTTAAAATTACAGAAGCATACAGGATGGAAATAGTTATGGAGTCATAGAGTTATACAGCACTGAAACAAACCGTTTGGTTCAATTCATCCATGCTGATCAGATATTCTAAACAGACCTCGTCCCATTTGCCAGCATTTGGCCCACATCTCTCTAAACCCTTGCTATTCATGTGCCATCCAGATGCCTTTTAAAATGTTGTAATTGTACCAGCCTCCACTACTTCCTCTGGCAGCTCATTCCATACACGCAACACCCTCTGCGTGAAAAAGTTCCCCTCTGCGACAATACTGCGGCTTTAAGAGGTGCGTTTATCCTGGTTTCTTTTAGAGGGAGATTAGGAGGCAGGTGATGAGCAGTCTATGAATAGATAAACAACTTATGAAGCCTTTTTTAAAGCTGGAACAACAGAAGCAGCCTGAATGGGTGTGGTCAAGCTCCCAGAACCAGAATTATTACTTTAGCTTTCAGCAGTTGCTGTCGGGATCTTGAAGAGGTGGAAGCTATTTTTGTCCCTCTGTTGGTTACAGTCAAAAGCTGGAGGTTCTCTGCATGCTACAGGAGTTGCATGTAAGACAATCTGTGTCTGAATTTGTCTCGTCCAAGTGTGTGTATATGGGATGTTACTATATTTGAACAGTTAATTAGTAATTGTATTGTATCTATTAACTATTAGAAAATTTGACAGAGTAAGTTACTCCTTCCTTTTATTGTATTTTAACTACAGTAGATAGATAAAGCGTGTTTTGTTTTAAATCCAGTAGTTTGACCAACTGAATTGTATCTGGAATGCAAAATGTTATATTTACCATTAAAGTAAAAGAAAAATTAGAGTCTAGACTATCCTCTGAAACGTTTGATGGGGTTTAATCTGGTACATAGTGCCTCTGACCGTAAAATTATGCCTTCTGATTTTGGACTCCTCTATCTTGTGAAAAAGACCTTGGCTATTCACCTTCTCCATGCCCCTCATAATTTTACGTACCTTTATAAGACCACCCCTCAGCCTCCAATGCTCCAAGGAAAAAATCCCAACCTATTTAGCCCTTCCCTATAGCTCAATCTGACCAAACCCAGGAACATTCTTGTAGATATTCTCTGAACCCTTTCAAGTTAAGCAACACCTTTCCTATAGCAGGGAGACCAGGACTGAATGCGGTATTCTAAAAGTGGCCTAACCAATGTCCTGTACAGCCACAACATGACATCCTAACTTTAGATACTGCAAGTATGCCAAATGCCTTCTTCACCAGCCTGTCTACCTAGGACTCCACTTTCGAGGAACTGTTCACCTGCACCCCTAGGTCTCTTTGGTCGACATGACTCCCCAGGACCCAACCATTAATTGTACAAGGTTATTGGCTGGTTATCTTGCAGACATTTCGTCACCATGCTAAGTAACATCATCGATGAAGCGATGTTGTTCTACTCCACTTGGAATTTCAGTTCAGTTGGGTTGTGTCATTATGATACAATGACACAAGCCGACTTAATGGACTGGATCATATAAATTCCAAGTGGAGTAGGACAACATCGCTTCATTGGAGACCTCACTGATGTTACCCAGCATGGCGACAAAACGTTTGTACGACAACCAGCCAGCTCAGTGAGCAAGCCAACAACCTCATCCACAATTGAGGCACGGCGGCTCAGTGGTTAGCACTGCTGCCTCTCAATGCCAGCGACACGGGTTCAATTCCACCCTCAGGCAACTGTCTGTGTGGAGTTTGCATGTTCTCCCAGTGTCTGCGTGGGTTTCCTCCCACAGTCCAAAGATGTGCAGGCTAGGTGGATTGGCCATGCTAAATTGTCCGTAGCGTTCAGGGATGTGTAGATTAGGTGGGTTAAAGGGGGATGGGTTTGGGTGGGTGCTCTGAGGGTCGGTGTGGACTTGTTGGGCCGAAGGGCCTGTTTCCACACTGTAGGGATTCTACGATACAACCTGAGCTACAAATCTTCACAAGAACATTAATTGTGAAAGCCCTACCCCGATTTGTCTTACCAAAATGCAACACCTCCCATTTATCTAAACTTCATCTGCCACTCCTCTGCCCAATGGCCCAATTCTTCTAGCTTTTTATGTACTTGCCTTCATCTCCTGCATCGGGAGCTGTTCAATTCAGCGAATAATAAATACCAGTTGTTCAAACCTAGATTACCAAGGGGGCTGAAATTTAAAATTCCTCTACACATCTACTGCGAACCTGAGGGAAAACATCGACTTTATATTTGCCTTGCCTTGCAACCTCTCAGATGCACTGCATGAGCACAAGTTACTTATGTCATAAGCTTACAGTGAGACACTCATTTGCCCCAATATCTACCTGAAAAATGCTTGGTGGGTTAGGGATCGCATCCTGTGCATTTCACTTTTTAAACCCTCTCTTCCAACAACAACTCCCTTACACTCCATCCTCCCCCGCAATTGTAGTGAGGTTAACACTGAGGCTGATCATCAATCTATCACAGAGGTGAAACTCACGTAGATAGTAAGTTATAAAGAAATGGTCGATTTAGTATAGCATTGATAATCTAGCACTTCTTCTGTTCAGCAAATTTAAACGCTCAGCAAATTTCAATTAAGCAAGAGAACAGGCATGGATGAGGTAGGGAGGTGTGGTGCCTGCAACTCCAGTATTCTGTTAGACCAGCAGTGTTGCTCATGCTGCTTGAGAAAAAGTTGACCTCCACCACAAAGTCTGTGCACAACTCAGACTGCAGGGTTGTCTTTTTTGATTAATAGAGATACAAACCTGGTGGAAGAAAAATATCAGCCTGCTAACTGAGAACTCAAATTCAGTTTCTGAACAGAATCATAGAATGGGTAGAAAGAAGCCATTCAGCCCATCATGTCAATGCTGACACTCTGCAAGAGAAAATCAACTAATCCCACCACTCTTTTCCTGTAGCCCTACAAATCTCTTCCTTCAAAAAAAGTGTTTATTTAGTTCACTTTTGAAAATGGAGGTAGAATTGGTCCCCGGCATGCCCTCAGATGATGCAACCCAGATTCTTGATGCATCATAAACCTTTCATGTCCTTTTCCATAAATCACCCAAACCTTACGTTAATTATAAATTCTGTCCTGTAAGTGTTCCTCTGCTGACCCTTGACCTGCTTGCTCCACCTCAATGTCCTGAATCTTGAGGAGAGACTGTAACAGAATGAGTCACACCTGGTAAACGTGCAGGAATTCAGCGCAATGGAGAGTCTACACCATTACAGTTTGGAAAGAAATGTTAAAATGAAGACTGAAATGATATTTCACTGGGGATGAGAGTCTTTAAAGGATATTGCTGGGAAAAGGGTTGAACTTTTTTTAAAAAACTGATTATGGTGATACAGAGTCACACAGTCATGCAGCATTGAAACAGCTGCTTTGGTCCAACCAGTACATGTCGATCATGTTCCCAAACTAAACTAGTCCCACCTCCCTGCGCTTGGCTCACATTCCTCCAAACCTTCCCTATTCGTGAACTACCACTTCAAGGGTCGTAATATCTTGGTTACTACCCATGCCAAGCGCTAGTAAGGCAAGGAATAGAAAGATAGGTCAGATGAATACATGGCTAAGGAGCTGGTGAAGGAGGCATGGTTTCAGGTTCTTGCAGTCTTTGGGACCTGTTCTGTGGCAGGGGTGGCCTGTACAAGAGGGGAACCAATGTCCTCACACGGAGGTTCACTAGTGCTACTGGGGAGGGTTTAAACTAAAGTGGCAGGGGGCTGGGAACCACAACAGCTGGTCAGCAAGTCAAGGGATTGAAGGGAAGATAGATGTTAGGCCCAATAAATCAGAAAGAAATGGCAGGCAGAGAGAGAGATAAGTGAACATGATGGTACTGACAGGCTGAAGTGTGTTTCTTTCAACCCAAGGAGTATCATATGTAAGGCAGATGAGCTTAACGTATCAAGAATCTAGAATCCCTACAGTGTGGAAAAAGGCCCTTCGGCCCAACAAGTCCACACCGAACCTTCGGAGTATCCCAACCACACCTGTCCTCTTGTAACCCACCTAATCTACACATCCCTAAACACTACATGGCCAATCCACCTAACCTGCACATCTTTGGATTGTGGGAGGAAACCGGAGCACCCGGAGGAAACCCACGCAGACTCAGGGAGAATGTGCAAACTCCGCACAGATAGTCACCCAAGGCTGGAATCAAACCTGGGTCCCTGGCGCTGTGAGGCAGCAGTGCTAACCACTGAGCCACCGTGCCGCCACCATGCCTGCATGGAACTATGAAGTTGTGACCATTATAGAGATTTGGTTGAAAGAGGGACAGGACTGGCTGTTTAACATTCCAGGGTTTCATTGTTTTAGACAAATGAGAGAGGAAGGTAAAAGAGGTGGAGGAGTTTCATTATTCCAGGGAGATGATGGCCCAGTGGTATTTCCACTCTACTGTTAATCCAGAGACGAAAAAAAATGTTCTGGGGACCTAGGTTCATATCCTGCCATGGCAGATGGTGGAATTTGAATTCATTAGATTCTTAATTCCAGATAATTATTGATGACCGTGAATCCATTGTGATTTGTACAGGAAAATCCCATCTGGCTCCCTAATGTCCTTTAGGGAAGGAAACTGCCATTGTTACCCGGTCTGGCCTACATGTGACTCCAGGCCCACAGCAATGTGGCTGACTTTTAACTGCCCTCTGGGCAATTAGGGATGGGCAATAAATGCTGGCCTAGCCAGTGATGCCCTCATTCTGTGAACGAATAAAGAAAAATTACTAATCAGGGAGAATATTACATATGCACTCAGAGGAAATACAAGAGGGCTCATCCACTGAGGCAATATGGGTAGAGCTCAAAAATAAAAAGGCTGTAATCACTGATGAGATTTTATTACAGGACCCCCAACAGCCACCGAGAGATTGAGGAACAAAAATAAGGCAGATTATGGAAAGATGCAATAACAGGGTTGTTTTAGTGGGTGACTAACTTCCCCAATATCGAATAGCATTCCCTTAGAGCAAGAGGCTTAGACAGAGGAGAATTTATTAAGTGCATCCAAGAGGGTTTTTTGAAACAGTACGTACACAGAGGAGAGGCCATACTGGATCTTGTATTAACTAATGAGCCTGGGCAGGTGGCTAAACTTTCAGTGGGAGAGCATTGTGGAAACAGTGATCGCAACTCCTTAAGTTTTAAGATCGGTATGAACAAAGATAAGTCAGGACCTTGTGGGAAGTTACTAAATTGGGGGAAGGCAAATTACATCAGTATTAGGCAGGAGTTAGGGAGTGTCAACTGGGAGGAGCTGTTATCAGGCAAGTCCACATTTGACATGGGGGATTTGTTTAAAGGCCTGGTGATCAGAGTTCAAGGCCAGCATGTTCCAGTAAGGAGGAAGGACAAGGATAGCAAAGTAAAAAGGACCCTTGGACATTGAGGGAGGTTATGAATTGTCATAAGGAAAAAAGCAGCATACGTAAGGTTTAGGAAGCTAAAAACTGACAGGGCCCATGAGGAATATAAGGAAAGCAGGAAAGAACTCAAGCAGGGAATCAGGAGGGCAGGAAGGGGCCTTGAAACGACCTTGGCAAGTAGGGTTAAAGAGAATCCCAAGGCAGACTATAGATACATTAAAAACAAGAGGATAACCAGGGAGAAGTAGGACCACTCAAGGATAAAGGTGGGAACTTGTGCTTGTGGGGGAAGAGGATGTGGGTGAGATCCTAAACGAGTACTCTGCATCAGTATTCACCCAGGAGAAGAATATGGAGGATAGTGAGATTTGTGTGGAGCATGCTAATATGCTCTGGCATTTTGAGATCAAGAAAGAAGTGGTATTGGATCTCTTGAAGAGCATTAAGGTCTGAACAGCACTGGTGTACAGAGGGATCTTGGGGATCAACTCCATAGCTCCCTGAAAGTGGCCATGCAAGTAGATAGGGTGGTAAAGAAGGTGTATGGCATGCTTGCCCTTATTGCTCAGGGAAGTGAGTACAAGAGTCAGGATGTCATGTCGCAGCTTTAGAAGACTGGTCAGGCCACATTTAGAGTACTGCATTCAATTTTGGTCACTCCATTACAGGAAGGATGTGCAGACTTTGGAGAGGGAGCGGAAGAGGTTTACCAGGATACTGCGTGGATTAGAGGGTATGAGCTATAAAGACAGGCTAGAAAAACTTGGGTTGTTTTCTCTTGAGTGGCAGAGACTGAGGGGAGACTTGATAGAAGTCTATAAAATTTTGAGGTGCATAGATAGGGTTGAGAATCTTTTTCTCAGAGTTGGAACGTCTCAAACTAGGAGGGATGCATTTAAGGTGAAAGGGGGAAATGTTCAAAGGAGACATGCGGGGCAAGTCTTTTACACAGAGTGGTAGGAGCCTGGAACACATTGCCAGGGATGGTGGTGGTGGAAGTAGATGCAATAAGGGCATTTGAGGGACTTTTAGGTAAGCACATGCATATGCAAGGAATAGGGGGATAGGGAACAATGGCACGTTGAAGGGATTAGTTTCATTTGGCATCATGTTTGGCACAACATCGTGGGCTGAAAGGCCCGTTCCTGCGCTGTAGTGTTTTATGTTCTATGTTCTAAATGTTGTAACTATACCTGGATCCACTACTTTCACTGGTAACTCATTCCACACGTGAACTACTCTGTGTAAAGAGTTGCCCTCATGTCCTTTATAAATCTTTCTTCTCTTACCTTAAAAAGATGTCCCCTATTTTGAACTCTGCCACTTAAGGTGAATGATAAGGGTCTTTTTCCTAATGATTTTATAATCCCTAATAAGGTCACCCCTTGACCTCTTACACTCAAGTGAAAAAAAATCCCAGTCTTTCCAGTGTCTCTCTATTTCTCAATACTCTTCATTCCTGGCAACATCCTGGTAAATCTTTTCTGAACCCTCTCTAGTTTAATAATTTCCTTCCTATAACAGGGTGACCAGAACTGGACATAGAAGAGGCCTCGCTACTGTCCTGTGCAACCTCACCAATAACATCCCAACCCTATACTTAAAGGTCTGAGCAACGAAGGCAATTGTGCTAAACGCCTTCTTAAACAACCTGTCTACCTGTGACGTAAATTTCAAAGAATTATTTACCTGCACCCCTAAGTCTCTCTGTTCTACAATACTACTCAAGGCCCTACCATTAATTGTATAACTTCTGTCCTTGTTTGTATTACAAAAATTCAATACCTCACATTTATTCAAATTAAAGTCCATCTGCCACTCCTCAACCCATTGGCTTATTTGATCTAAATGGTCTTATGTAACTTTGTATCAGAGATAAAAGGTACTGCAGATGCTGGAGAATCCGAGATAACAAGCATGGGGCTGGATGAACACAGCAGGTCAAGCAGCATCATAGGAGCAGTTTAATACACTTACATTCTTCTGTTAAAAGAACACTGACAGCCTCATGTGACCATGTTCAGTGACTGACCACCCAGGTAGCCAAATTATAAAAGATATATTTTCTACCACACCAGGTTTCACTGTGCAATCTGGTCAGTCCAGTATGACCAGCAGCTGAGATCATAACATCTCGTACATTCTCAGCTTTTCCATATCATATGCAAAAAAAACTTCAGAAATTCATGCGCTATATAGTTTTAATTCTGGACTTTGGTGTTGTGTTTAGCTGGAAACAACATACAATCAGACCAATAAAAGCAACATACTGTAGATGCTGGAAATCTGAAAACAATCAGACCATTTTAGTCATTAATAATAAATAAAACATACATGAAACATCAAATCTACCCAGCTTTATGGACATATGTAGCTGCTACAATCAAATGTGTTATATTAAACTAAATGACTGTCCCAACAGAAGGTAGTAAAACCCATCAATAGGGAAATCATAAGGTAGACAATATAACACAACACAATAAAGCTGTACTCGCCAAAATGTTATCAAGCATTGTATCTAAGGTTTTGGAGTAGATCTGTAGCTCGGGTTGTGGGTGTTGAGGTTAGTTGGCTCGCCGAGCTGGTTTGTTGTTCTGCAGACGTTTCATTACCATGCTTGGTAACATCCTCAGTGCAGCCTCTGATGAAGCGTCGGTGTGTTCTCCCGCCTGGTTTTTCAAGTCTGGGGTCCGTTGCGATGGATTTTCTCACTTCCAGTTTTCCTTTGTAGTGGAATGTGTATGGGGTCGAGTTCAATGTGTTTATTAATAGCCTGCTTTGTGGATTGCCATGCTTCCAGGAATTCTCCTGCTTGTCTCTGCCTAGCCTGTCCCAGGATCTTGGTGTTGTCCCAGTCGAAGTCGTGGTTCTCCTTGTCTGTGTGGATTGAGATGGTGGGTATTGGTGATGTCTTTTTGTAGCCATGAACACCAACCGGCTACAAAAAAAGACATCACCAATACTCACTCATCCCAATCACACAGACAAGGAGAACCACGACTTCGACTGGGACAACACCAAGATCCTGGGACAGGCTAGGCAGAGACAAGCAGGAGAATTCCTGGAAGCATGGCACTCCACGAAGCACGCTATTAATAAACACATTGAACTCAACCCCATATACATTCCACTATGGAGGTAACCCGGAAGTGAGACAATCCATCGCAACGGATCGCAGAGTTTAAAAACCAGGTGGGACAGCACACCGACGCTTCATCAGAGGCTGCACTGAGGATGTCACCAAGGTGACTAAACGTCTGCGGAACAACAAACCAGCTTGGCGAGCCAACCAACCTCAACAAGTATTGTATCATTTTGGATGGTACTATGTAAATAAACAAAGCTCCTTAACATCTAGAATATTGCAGCTACGATTCCAGTTAGCTCTGCACATTTACCTCAGTCTGAGTAATTTTGGGTGTAATACTGTAATCCGTTTGGGTCTGTTTGTGATCACTACCTGGAAAGTGCACAAGATATGATTTGTAGATTCACCTGATGATAAAACCGTCTCTCTATGCTCACGCTCATCAATTGGTATCAGTTAAATATTTGATGGTTTTGTCAATCAGCCACAAGATGAAATTTTAAAAAGAGATGTATACTATATAAAAACCGAAAGAACTGCAGATGCTGTAAATCAAGAACAAAAACTGAAGTTGCTGGAAAAGTTCAGCAGGTCTGATCTGTGAAGAAAAATCAGAGTTAACGTTTCTGGTCCAGTGGTCCTTCCTCAGAACCGAGGAGATGCAGTTTGTTGCAGCTTTTCATCTTTCACTCATCAGGATAATTCACCAAAATACTCTTCACATAGAGAATAAGAAGGTTTTTAGTTCATGCAAATTGTCCTGAGGAAGTGTGACAAAGTGAGCTCGGGAGAAGAAGGGAAGTAGCAGAGGCAGCTGATTGGCAGATAAACTCAACTTTGGCACCATTGATGAGATAACAAGGTGTAGAGCTGGATGAACACAGCAGGCCAAGCAGCATCAGAGGAACAGGAAGGCTGATGTTTCGGTCCTAGACTCTTACTTCAGAAAGAATCTAGGCCTGAAACGTCAGCCTTTCTGCTCCTCTGATGCTGCTTGTCCTGCTGTGTTCATCCAGCTCTACACCTTGTTATTTCAGATTCGCCAGCATCTGCAGTTCCTATTACCTTTGGCACCATGGAGTTCATTACACTTGTTGGAACAGAGGGTGGATGAGACAGGGACAGGGGGCTTAAGACAACTTGTAGAAGAGTACAAAAGCCAAATGTTCTCTTTGAATTTGAGTTCATCCTGGAATAGAAAGCAGTTTTCACTGAGGAGAGCAGGACCAGTTGTGCTTTACATGGTTCAGCCAGATCGGACAGTGAATAGCACATCCATTCAACGCTGCAGCTCTTGGGCTTAAGACAGTGGAGTCAAACAGCTCACTGGAGGAACAGCCAGGGCTAAAGGAAATAAACTTTTAAATGGGAATGAGGGCATCCAAGATGGAGAGGAGGGTGTGATTGTGCAGATTAGTAGCTACAGACATGTCATAGTAAACAAAAGGCCAAAGGCTTGATGACTGGCAATTTGAGAGTGTGGTTCTAAGAGAACAGGGAGCATTTGGGAGCTGACACACAAGAAGCAAGTTTCAGCAGAATGTTGGACAGGTGATCAGGGATGACCTTAGCGCTAACTAAGACTTAGCAACAGTGAGCTGGTAAGATCAAGCAGACAGCTAGGAGTATGGTTTGTGGAGTTGATATGGAAGGTGAAAGTAAGGGAAGATAGAAGAGGTCCTGAGACAGAGTTTGAAGGAAGCAAGAAGTGATGATAAAGCATTAAGAAAACTGGCATGGGACTTGAGTGGACTTTAAATGAGATGATCAAAGGTATCTTTCACTCTCTGGTAGCCAATCCTTTGGTGATAGGTGCAAAGCACTGTAAAATAGCAGGAGCTCATTGTGACCGGTGTATATTTCACTGTGTTGTGACAATTCTTTCCTGTTCTGCCCTTTCTCCTCAATGTGAGTGGAGTACTAATTCCAAAGTTACTATACACAGGGAATATCTGTAGCTTTCACCTACAATGCAGGGGAAAGAGCAGGGAAACCTGCTGGAAGATACACTACAGCTCTCAATTCTTTAGAAACTTTAGCATTGTAGCTTCCTCAATCTTCGCAAAATCAATTTATCATCATACTAAAATGATGGCTATCATGCTTCATTCCAACATATTCCTTCTCTTTGGCATCTTATTAGCATGAAGGCTCAATGCCAGATGTCCAGCAACTTATAAGCTTCTTGATTCCATTTTCAAAATTTAAGAACAATTAACACCTGAGCTTTGGAAGGATCCATCTGAGGAATTATGTTTTGTTGGGTGCCATATCAATGTAACATGGCCTTAGGTGTTGCAATCACTTGCTCTAGTTAGCCCCATAGCAAAGCCTGCAGATACCCCTAAGGAGCTATGGAGTGATCTGTCATGAGCAATAAGGATAGTTACTGATTCAAGGAAATGTGGTAAGCAGATCTAACTGGGTATGTTGGCAATCCAGTTTGTACATAGGTGTGGATACGCTGGAAGCTTATTGTTAATGCATCTTTAAAGTTCTCTTTAATTTGCAACTGTTCTATCAGCTTGGGAAAATGCTCCTATCTGCTGTTCAAGGAAGATAAAGGAGAAAAAGCAGGAACTCTGTGACAGCTACTGATGAATGTAAAGGATCCCATACCCACAACCAATAACTCTAACGTAATATACAAAATACCACACAAGGTATTTGTGTTGTATATTACAACATGTAATATGTTGAATATTACATCGGCCAAACTGGAAGAAAACTGACAATTAAGGATACATGAACACCAACTAGCCACCAACAGACACAACCAAATCTCACTGGTCTCAATACATACGACAACGAAAGACACAAATTTGACTGGTACAACACATCCATAATAGCCAAACAAACACATGCCAGGGAATTCCTGAAGGCCTGGTATTCCAACCGAAACTCCATCAACAAACACTTTGAACTGGGCCCAATATACAAACCACTGAAAAACAGAACTGGAAGTGGTGCCAACCACCCCAACAAACCGAGGCATATAAATAACAAGTGGGACAGAACACCAACGCTTCACTGGAGGCGCACTGATGATGTTACCTAGCAGGGTGATGAAACGTCTGCAACCAAACACACTGGCTCGGCGAGCAAGTTTACAACTTCAATTATAAACCAGTTAGCTCAATATTTGCCATTAGGAAATTGCTAGAGTCTATAATTAAAAATAAGGATAATTCAGCATAATTAAACACCTTGAAAATGCTCACTAATCAAAGACAGCTCATGCAGATTTGTACAGGGACGGGAGAGTGATTGCAAGTCTGGAAAGTTTTTTTTTAATTCATTCTTGGGATGAGGGTGTTGAATTTATTGCTCATCCTTAATTGCCCAGAGGGCAGTTAAGAGTCAACCACATTGCAATTTTTCTGGAGTCACATGTAACCAAACCAAGTAAGGATGGCAGTTTCCTTCCCTAATGGATATTAGTGAACTTTTCCTGATGATCAGCAATAGATTCATGGTCATCATTAGACTCTTAATTCCATATTTTGGTGGAATTCGAATTCCACCATCCGCCATGGCAGGATTTGAACCTAGGTCTCCAGAACATTATCTTGGCCTCTGGATTAACAGTCCAGTGACAATACCACTAGGACATCATTTCCCCTTTAGGTACAGTAATCTAGCAGGCAGTGATGGAAGACTTCAACCATTAGTAATAACATATCTGTTGCTTATACAGATGAGGGGACAAGACTGCTGGGTGAACGAGGTAAGATTCTATGATGCAGGATGCTATTCAAGTGAGAGGGAAGCGAAGTAACATGGTAGTGATTTGGGAGAGTACCGGCTGGGAACAGACTCTGTTTACTCTAGCCATGACTGGGACCTCTGATGATTCTATTGTCTGCCTGATGGCAGGGTCAAATGCATTTCCTCACAGCTGGAGCTGAACTTGGGAGTGAAAAATAAAGAATCCATTTATTGTAGTGCACTTAAACAACTGAACTAACCTGAGAAATGTTGTGAAACTTGAAAGGCTTCAGAAAAAAATTTACAAAGATGTTGCTGGGGTTGGAGGGTTTGAGCTATAGGGAGAGGCCGAATAGGCTGGGGCTATTTTCCCTGGACCTAAGCTAAGGCGTGACCTTATATAATTTTATAAATCATGAGGTACATTGATAGGGTGAATAATCAAGGTCTTTGCACCAGTGTGGGAGAGTTCCAAACCAGAGGGCATTAAGGTGAAGAGATAAGGATTTAAAAGGGATTTAAGGGGCAACTTTTTCAGGCAGAGGGTGGTACATGTATGAAATTAGCTACCACAGGAAGTGATGGAGGCTGGTACAATGACAACATTTAAAAGGCATCTGGATGGATACATGAATAGGAAGGGTTTGGGGGATATGGACCAAATGCTGGAAAATGGGACTAGATTAATTTAGGATATCTGATCAGCATGGATAAGATGGACTGAAGTGTCTGTTTCCATGCTGTCCATCTCTATGAGTCTATAAATAACATTCTGCATTGAGAGTTTAACGATGTACGGTGCAAATAAAAATGCTGTACATAAGGTAAGATCAATGCAGGGAATAGTAATAAAAAGATGAAAGTAAAAGTATTTTTACCTAAATTCACAAGAAGGTAGATGAATGAGTGGCACCATTAGAGATCATTAGTTTAGATCTAATCGTCATTATTGAGTCTTAGTTTCCAAGGTTGGAAAACAAATACACCATGAAAAGAAAGAGAATGGCAAAGGAAGATGGAGAATCCCGATAGTAAAAGATGACAAAGATATGAGTGAGAAATGATCTTGGTTCAGAAAATCATGTCAGGATGGGTCGTGATCAAGAAGATGAAAAGTTAGAAACACTGGTGGGAAAGGATTCTGGACCCTTACTGTAGTATTTTTGGACAAAATGTTAAACAAGAATTTATTGGAACATGTAACAAAAGTAACATTAACTGTAGGAAATTTTAGTCTTCACAAAGACCGAACCAATCAAATTGAAAAGGATGTTCAAGAAGATGAGCTTGCAGAATACTGTTGTGACATTTTCTTCTAGCAATGTGTTGTGGAACTGATGAGGGATAAAGCTATTTTAGATCTAGTGTTCTGTAATAAGGCAGGATTAGTTAGTAATTTCAAAATAAAAAAATCCCCTGGGTGCCAGTGATCATAATACAAGTAAATGCATTGTTAGATTTCTAAGGAACATCCTCCAAATACAAACAGAAACCTTAAATTTAAACAAAGTCAATTACAGAGGTACGGGGGAAAACAGGCTAAGCTTGATTGGTTAAAATAGACTGAAAATGTGCGGCCCCAAATAAACAATGGGACACAAAGAAACAATTTGAAAGGTTCAAACAAAAATACATCCCACAGCAAAACAAAAACTCAATAAGAAAGATCCATCATGGTTTAGTAAGGACAGCAAGAATAATATTAGATTAAAAGAAAAGGCTTATAATTCTGTGAATGCAAGGACTAAATGTAAAGGATTAAGAGTCTTATGGAAGACAGAAAAATTTAATAAGACATAAAAAGGGAAAAATGAAATGCACAGGAATGGCTAGGAATATAAAAACAGGTTGTAAGAGCCGTCATACATAAATAAAGCAACATACCTGAAGTCATGATCAGTCCCTTAAACACCTATTGTAGAATTTATTAGAGGAATGAAGAAATAGCATATATATTGAATGAAGACTTTGAGCTGTACTTTCACTAATGAAGTGGGAATTTATATCAACAGAAACAGACAGCCAGACATGTTTCTCCAGATGGCCTCATTATGAATTCTTGGCTGAGATCCAAGGCACTCTAATCAATTAGTTTACAGGGATTTGTTGATACGTGATGAAATGGAGTGTTAGCTTTGATTGATTGGCATAGTTGAGGTCATGATATGTTTTTCTTCCTGATTTTTTTCAAATGTTTGTATTGTTGGACAAGATGAGGAATGATGAGGGGTAAAATTTCTGTTTTTGAAACAATGCTTGGTTGACTCTGTTTTAGGGTTCTAAGAGTAGTAATTTTTTTATAAGCAGATAGCTAAATGGGTATTTTCTTTCATTGCCATTTCAAGACTGTCTGTTGTGATTTTCAGACTCATTCATCCAGTATGGACCATATACAGAACCAATGGATATGGAGGGGGCATAGGTAAGGCCTTTGAAATATGCCTTGTGAAGATTCCTGAATCAATACTTTCTAGAGAAGCTACCCAGGCTCTACGAATATCACAGGTTGATGACTACCCCCTCAAATGAAGTCATCCAAGATTAGGAGGGCAGAGTGGAACCTTGCAATAGGTTCCTGTCAATTATTTTTGAAAGTGTTCAAGATGGAATGTGATAATGTGAAGATTTTCACCCAATCCGCTCATCCCTAGACACCATGCGGCAATTCAGCAAGGCCAAGCCACCCTAACCTACATGTCTTTGGACTGTGGGAGGAAACCGAAGCACCCGGTAGAAACCCACACAGACACGGGCAGAACGGGCAAACTCCACACGGACTGTTGCCCAAAGCTGGAATCGAACCGGGTCCCTGGTGCTGTGAGGCAGCAGAGCTAACCACTGAGCCACCATGCCTTCCAAACACAGAAGGGCAAAATTCACGATGATGTTTACTCGAATGTCTGGTCTCCCTGCTGTAGGAAGGATGTTGTGAAACTTGACAGGGTTCAGAAAAGATTTACAAGGATATTGCCAGGGTTGGAGGGCTCGAGTTACAGGGAGAGGCTGAATAGGCTGGGGCTATTTTCCCCGGAGCGTCAGAAGCCGAGGGGCGACCTTACAGAAGTTTATAAAATCACGAGGGGCACGAATAGGGTAAATAGACAAGGTCTTTTCTCCAGTGTGGGAGTCCAAAACTAGAGGGTATAGGTTTAAGGTGAGAGGAGAAATATTTAAAAGGGATCTAAGGGGTAACTTTTCCACACCGACAGTGGTGCATGTATGGAATGAGCTGCCAAACAAAATAGAGGAGGCTGGTTCAATTATAACATTTAAATGGCATCCGGATGGGTACATGGATAAGAAGGGTTTGGAGGGATATGGGACAAATGCTGGCAAATGGGACTAGATTAATTTAGGACATCTGATCAACATGAATTGGACCGAAGGGTCTGTTTCCGTGCTGTACAGCTCTATGACTCTAACGTGATAGAAAGGGACAGAACAACAAATGCAAGAGCGCATCCACAGATAAGGCCCGAGATTGTAAAAATTGTAAAAAGTAATAGAGTTTAATAACCTATACCTGAATGAATGTAGAATTAATAACAAAAGGAATGAATTTTTAAGAGAGGGGGATAGATATGTATATTCTGATAGGCATTACAGAGACATGACTAACAGGTGACCAAGCCTGGGACCTGAATATTCAAGGGTATTTGACATGTTGCCATGTCAGAAATAAAGGAAAACGTGGCAAGATAGCTCTTTTACTTGGGGATGATGTTAGCTGAATAATAAGACATTAGTTCGAAACAGCAAGATATACAATCAGTTTATGTAGCAATAAAAATACTAAGAGGTCACGTGTGGGAGTAGTTTACAGACCATTACACTGTTGGGTAGAGCATACAGGAGAAATAATTGCGACATGTATGAAAAGCAACAGAATAACCACAGATGATTTTCAATTTCATGCAGCTTGGAAGAATTATACTGGCGAAGGTAATCTGAAAAACATGATTTTTTTGAGATAATTTCTTCAAGCAGTATGCTCTCAACTCAACCACAGACCAATTTAAACCAGCCCTGGTAATTTGCAGTGAGACAGGATTATATAATAACCACATTGTAAAGGAGCCGAGGTGACAGTGATCACAATTGATACATTTTCCTTCAGAAAGGGAGAAGTGTAGTCTAAGGCTGATGGTTTAAACCTAAATACAAGTAACTAAAAGGTAACTTAGAGTGTATGAAAACACAGCCAGCTAAGGTGAATGGGGAGCCTGGGTTAAAAAGCAAGACATGGGTTTGTAGTGGCACTGTTAAGGAAATATTTAATAACTCTCAGCAAAGGTATATCCCAGTGAGAGGGAAAGAAGGAAGGAATTAAGAAGGATGTTATATCTGTGAATAAATAAATTTAATACTATTCTTAACTTAACTTAAGAAAATATCATGCAAATCTGCAAAGATTGGTGGTATGTCAGAGGACTGAATGGACTTTAAGAACCAAAGAATTATTTCTTCATTAAAAAGCAAGGTATGAGAGAATATCCAGGATGACAGAGTATGAGCCAGGTAGTAGTACAAAAACAGATAGGAAGACTTTTTACAAGTATGTGAATAGTAAAAGAATAGTTAAAGCTAGCATCTTTCAAAGGGTGGCTCTGGGGAATTGATAATACAAAGCAAAGACATGGCAGAGGCTCTGAACAGGATTCGAAAATTTTGTGATAGCAAGAACTGCAGATGCTGGAGTCAGAGTCGGTAAAGTGTGGACCTACAGGAACACAGCAGGTCAGGCAGCCTCAGAGGGGTAGGAGAGTTGACGTTTGCTTGGATGAAGCCTTGATTAACTAACATGAAACACAGACATAAATGGATTTTTTTGGCTTCTCAAGCCACAGCTAGTGGAGTGCCACAGGGATCAATACTGGATCTTCAACTATTTACTATCTATATTAATAATTTGAATGCAGGGGACCAAACGTACAGTACCAAATTTTCCAATGACATCAAGATTGTTAAGAACTTAAGTTGTCAAGAGAAATAGTGAGTCTGCAAAGGCATGCAAACAGGTTAAGAGAGTGAAAGTGACACATGGAATATAATGTGGGTAAACATGAACATGTCCACTTTGGCACAAAAATAGAAAAGCATTATACGATTTAAATGGAAATAGATTGCAAAATTTGGTGGTACAAAATGATATCCGCAAATCACAAAATTATTACATTGGTACAGCAAGTGATTCGGAAGACAAATGGAATGTCTTAATTTACAGCAAGGGGAATGGTATGTAAAAGTAGAAAAGTTTTAATGCAGTTGTACAGTGAAGTGTCTACTGCACACTGTTTTCCTCTCCTTACTTGACAAAATATATATAATTACTTAAGAGGCAATTCACTTGATTCATTCCTAAGATGAAGGACTCAGTTGTAGAAATGTACAGCATGGAAACAGCACCATTTTCACTCTTTCTAATGCATTTATTGCGTGTTGCAGTCACATGGTAATAATATCGTCTGTATTCGTGTTGTATGGGGTAATAGATTTTGATGAATGTTTCTATGTCCTCAGTAATTAATCAGTGCTCCCTGAAGTCCACAAGACACAAGCAAAGCATCAGTTCCCTAGACACCACAGTATTCAAACTGACTACAACCACAAGTTAGCAACAAATGCTTTTTATGAAAAACAACTAGCACACTTCTACACACAAAAAGCCATCACCTGAAAAACATGATTTCTGCAGACTCATATGGTCGCATTTGTCTTTAACGAGTCACTGTACCTCAAGTAAATCATGGTGTGTGAGACTGAGAGATAACAGCGCAAAAACACAAATCTTTATGAAAAGATGCTGAATCATCTAATTGGCACAGTGTCCGTTACAATAGCATCCACTATATTTCCACCACATAGTACCTCCTCAGCCCTTTCAGCATTAAGCTACAGGCTCCATATTTAATTGCAATTAATTCAACACCCGTTTTCCTGGTTCCCAGTTAGCTGAGTTTCCTTTGTTGAAAATGTTAAAACTGTTTCCCCCTTTTCAAACCCTTTCCCCCTTCTGAAGCCCCACTGCCCCTATTAATCCCACCTTTTGCAGGGTCTCCCCAATTTCTAGCCGCACTTTCCCCAGACTCCAACCTCACACCAATTTCCTCGGCAATCTCACTTCCTGGAGCATGGTCTTACCAGCTGTGTTTCCTGTTGAAGCTGGGTGGAAAAACATCTTTCCTCACTCTGCTGTATGCAGCCTAGCTGACTTATCTTCTCATCACCACTCCAATCACAGGCTGCCTCTCTCCAACTTTCACTGAGTGTTCACAGTGGATCAGCAGTAAACGTGAAAGAGAACCAGCCTACAATTTGAGGAGCTGTTCCTTAGAGACTGACAGTTCTACTTATGGAAAAGACTTTTCTTTGATTGGTTGTCCCCGTATTGCATTTTCCCATTGGATGGGTGTGGTGTGGGGGTCACAGTATCAGTTGAATAAAGAAAGCTAAAAGGAGTTGAACTTGAAGAGGCGATCATACATCTGGGAGTATAGATCTCCAAATGGTCAAAAGTAAAGAGGAACTATGCAGTCCAATTGACATAAATTCCAAAACTACACAGGTTGTAAGAGTGCGGGATTCCAGCTACCCTAATCCTACTTGAATATATTTAGTGGAAAAGGTACACAGTGTATAAAAGATCCTTAAAATTCATCCAGAAGAATCTCCACAACCAGTACCTGGTAAGAGATACAGTTCTGGACTTAGGGGGAGAAAAGTCTGGGCAGGCAGAAAAAGCATAAGTGGAAGAATACTTTAGTGCTGTTGTTTAGTTAGATTTAGAATAGTTATAGAAACAAAAGATGAGGTCAGTCCAAAAATAGTAAGTCCAAGAGATGACTTGATTGAAAGCACTGGGGACAATCATACACCCTAAGGGCTACAGTGGTTCAAGAAGGCAGCTCAGCACCACCACTTTCTCAAGGGCAATAAATATTAGTCCAGTCAGTCAAGCCAATATTCCATTAATGAATTAAGAAAAAGATCCTGAGGAGGCTTGAGAGAGTGCATGTCATTTTGTTTTGTTTGTTGGAGAATCTAAAACTAAGGGGTTATGTTTTAAAATGATGAGTTGCACTTTTAAGACAGATTAGTTTATATTCTCTCAGAAGGTTACCAGCCTTTTGAATTCTCTTCCTCAAAGACAGCAGAAGCACAGTCTTTGGATAATTTGAAGGCAGAGGTGGATAGATGCTTAGTGAGCAAGGACATGAAATATTATTGGGTGTAGGCAAAAACATGGAGTTCAGGTTACAGTTTAGAAGAACAAGGGGTTACAGATGCATAGCAAGACAATCACCTGCAAGTTCCCCTCCAAGCTACACACCATTCTGACTTGGAAATACATCTCCGTTCTTTCATCAAAGCTGAGTCACATTCCTTCAATTCCCAACTTATACATCACACATTCTGCAACATGTCAATGAAGTGGTTCACCAACACTTTCCCATGGGTAATTAGGATGGTAATAAATACTGGAGTTGCCACTGAAGTTCACGCCAGGTGACTGAAAAAGAAACAATGACACTGCTCTCATTAAGTGAACCTCAAGGGGTTAAAACCACACAAGTGGCTGACAACAAGGATTACGTCTAGAAAAGGTCTTCCTTAAAACTGCATTTCTTACATACCATATCAGGTTGAGACTGTGAGGTTGATTAATACCTTTAAGTATGATTCACACAATATGTTGGGATGGTTCCATTCATTTCAGTCCAGTGACATGGGAGCTGCCAGTGGAGCCCACTTCCATCAAGTTGGCAAGAGCTGCGACTGGCAGCTCAGCTGGCCAATCACTGATTATTTTGCTCACCTCAGCAGCAGATGACTCCTTAAGATTAGACCCAACTAGGTTCAGGATTGTTGCTAGTCTGTGGTTTTGAATTTAGCCTATTGTCAGAGGCAAGCAAGGATATTGAGACACCTTTGTTATTTTCTGATAAATGGTTTGAAATTCACTGAAACAGTATTCTGTTTGTTCATGTTCTATATGTAAAAATATATCAGCGTGTAGGTTTACTAATGACCTTGACTCACTAGAGTGCTAATCAGCTCATCTCCAAAGTACAGAATAAATGAGGTTGTGCAAGATTACAATGTGCACCATGAGAAGTTCCATCGTTATTACACGACCAGTATTGTAAAAAAAAATTGGAAATGTGGTGTCTTTTTAGTGAACAGCCATTACCTCTCTACTTAAGAGTGTACCTAGTACTACACAGGACTTGAGACTGATCGGTTATACAGTTCAAAACCTCCTTACACCCTCCTTTTAAAACTTCAATGAGGCAAATCTAGAATGAAGGTATGGCAAGAGTAAATACCATCTGCTCTACCCTAGATATAGAGACAAAAAAAAACACCATTTCCAGAGTTAAAACCTACTTAGCATAGTAAAAATAGAAAGTTGAATTTATATAGATCCTTTTACAAGCTGAAGGAACTTTACAGCCAATAAAGTATTCAATACTGTATACTGAAGGACTTTTGAAGTATACTCACTCGTGACAGAGGAAGCACCGCTGCCAAATTGCAAACAGTAAGCTCTCACAAACACCAATATGATGAATGACTTGAGCATCTGCTTTTATTGATGTTGGTTGAGAGATAAATATTGGCCAGGACACTGGGAGAATTCCTTTGCTCTGCTTTAAAAAAAGTGTTGTGGGATTTTTTTTACTTCCACTTGAGAGGGTACATGGGGCCCGAGTTTATTCAAAGGACACAAGTTGTGCCAAACGTCTCAGTGCGGAGTAGATGAGTAAAATTCCTCATGACCCGAATGGATTGACTTTTGCCTTAGGCAGCTCGGCAATGTACTTAGCTGACCATGCAAGGGCACAAACAGAAGGGAACACACTTCACCCAATACTGGAATATCTTGTACTGGAAAGAGCACCACAACATTATTAAAAAGACTGTTATAACAAAGCAGTATCATGATATCTGTGTTTAATTCACACATGCTGTGATTCAGAATGGACACTTGTTCTGAAAGCTGTAGTGACACATGTCTCAAAACCTTGGCTTGCAGCACAAGGCAGCTGATTTGGTAGTGCTCTCACCTCAGAACCATACAATTGTGTGTTCAAGTTCTAATCCAGCACAAAAATCCATGCTGATACCCTGGTGTATTAGTGAGCAAAGGTTGTCCTGTCAGAGATGTCATCTTTCAGCATTCTGTCTGCCCATTCAGGAGGGCACAAGAAGAGCCCAGAGCACTATTGTGACTAAGGGCACTGAGTCATTCTCAGGGTTTGGCCAATGTTTATCCCTTAGTCAGCATGACAAAACTGATGATGTGATCATTGTCACAATGCTGTTTGTGGGAGCTACTGGTATATAAATTAGCTCAGATATTTCCTTTACAACAGTGGCTACACAGTGCTTATCACTGTAAAGCACTTTGGGATGACCTGTGATTGTGAAAGATGCTATATAAATCCAAATCTTTCTTTTTAAGCCAAAGAAGGCAAACCTACATAATAGATGGATCAGAAATCTCAGGCTGTTGCCTGTGTTCTAAGGAGGTCCTACTGCAAATAATTGAACAGAGAACTTAACGGAAGCCAGAAAAGAGCCATTTCCATCCTTCTCTTATTTTTAACTGTTTAAAATCATACCTGCCTTACTTAGGAAGGTATGACTTCAGCTATTGTTGATGGTACATAGCATTGTGATTATTTGGTGTGCAGAGTTCTAATTAAGGTTGTTGTTCTGAAAGAACCCGAAGCAGAAGTCAGAACAAGCCAATTTCTTAGAACGGCAGCACACGTGCAAATGAAGGGAATGGGGGATGGAGGGGTTTGGGCGAATCATCAAACATGAGTAAAGTGTAGCCAGTAAGGGATGTAGGGGAACGCATTCTCTCCCAGGGATATTCCAAGGAGCCTCTTGGTAAAACAAGACCACAGTTTGAGAAGAATGATCTGGAGTAATTTGTCACTGTCTACCAAACCTTGTAAAGGTAAGCTTGAGTGTGTGAAGTCCATTACTAACTCTGTACAATTATATAGAAAGGTAACACCAACATGCAACGTCATTGGCTGTAAAGGGTTTTCAAACGTCTCCATGTTGTGGTGGATATAAAACGTATGTTCTTTTTAATACAATGTCCTTAAACTAAAATATATTCCACGTCACTTTGCAGAGGTATTTCTAAACACCAGTCCAACATTTAACATGATGCAACTTTATAGGCAACAGTAAGGCCTCAGAGGGAGGGGGTCACACAAACAATATTGCCCATGAATGTTCAGGTTTTTAGTTTGAGACCAGGTACCTACAACAGCAACAGATTTTATTTATATGGTGCCTTCAATCACAGCCAGATTGAATATGTTTACAAGTTGGATGGAGGGAGTCTAACAGAAAGTTTCACAGTCCGCAACAGTCTCCTTCTCCACGTCACTACCAGACACAAGTGGATGTTTAGCAAAGGGACACGATGGGAAGCTGGTATAGCTCAAACTTTCAAAGTGGTAAAAACTGATCCCATAAATTCTGTCTCCATTCAGCTAAAATAATGTTAGAGAGCAGCAGGACTAACAGCCACAGCTACAACACACATGGGTGAACCAGCTGGTGGACTATCAGGTGACCCTGTTCAAAGGCATATTGTGCACCCTCAGTCTAAGTGGCTCCTATCAACAGCTGGCTGCCTATCACCTCATCTACTCTAACCAACAGACAGCATTGAGAAAATACACAACAAACCAGGGTAGGGAAACAATAAACTCACATGCAAATACCAAACTTTGTGTTGTAAATTCAGGGAGTTTTTTTGCTGACGATGCAGAATAAAGTTGTAGTACATGACCTCCAGACTCCTCAGAGCCTCAAGATAATTCAAGTATATTCTCCTTTTGTGTGATGAGTACATTTCCAACAACATTCCAGGACCTCGACACCTTTCAGGACAAAGCAAATTGTTTGATCGGCACCCATCTGTGGCCCTAAACACGTGCACCACACGTGCAACTCATTGCCCCAAAATTACTGAATCCCCCACTATTAACATCTTGGGGGTTACTACTGACCATAAACTGAACTGCACTAGTCATAATAAATATAGGCTGCAACAGCAGGTCAGAGTCTATAAAAATCTGCAATGAGTAACTTATCTGCTGTCTCCCCACTGAAAGTCCAGGAGTAAAAACAAAAGTCTTGCTGATAATGTGAGACTACATCTGGAGTATCATGTGCAGTTTTAGTCTCCCCACCCAAGGAAGGATAAACTCGTCAAGAGGAGTGTAACAAAGATTCACCAGACTGCTTCCTGGAAATGACATTACTGTTCTCCAGGAAGACCCTGGATCCAAATTCTCCAGAATTTAGGAGAATGAGACATATATAAAATGCTTTCAGGGCTCAGCAGGGGCGATTAAGGAATGCTCTTTCACCTGGTTTGAAGGGTCTTGAACTATGGGATAAAGTTTAAGAATAAAAGACAAGCCATTCTGTGAAGACTCAATCATTGAGTATAGTCAAGACACCAATTGTTAGATTTCTAGGTAATTAAGGATATAGGGGATATTGCAAGAAAATGGTGTTGAGGGAGAAGATTAGCCATGATCCAGTTGAATGTTGGTGCAGGATTAAGGGGATGAATAGCCTACTCCTTTTCACATTTCACTCTGTTCTTGTGAATTAATTTGATAGCACTTTCAAAAGAGTCAATACAGATATGATGGTTGAATGGCCTCCTACTGTTCTGCATGACTGTACAATAGTTTTTGGAAGATCTGAAAGTAATGCAATGTAACAGGCCTCTGGAGTTTTGTTTTAATATTCTACTGAAGTACTCTCTACTAATTGCGATCATTGCGTGATATTTATTCTGTGCTTCCGATGCAACTGGCATAAGCCTAAGATGAGTGACCTCACTCTCCGAGGATGACAAGTTTGATTGACTGGAGTTATGATAATGAAAGTACTGTAATTGCTGGCATGGAAACGGCCATTGATAATAACAAACAGTAGCAATCTATATGTCTTTAAAATAGTAACCTGTTTCAGATCGGAGCAAACAAAATCTGACCCTAAGCCACTTAAGGAGATTCAGGGCAGATGATAAAAAACTTTGGCAAAGGTTGATGTGGAGGAGAGGAAAGAGAGGTGGAGGCTCTCATAGGGGAGAGTTTTAGAACTTAATAAGTCATTTACCTGAGGTTTTACAAAAAGAGTATAAGTGGATATACTGAAGGCAAATCCATCCAATGACAACTGATTATAATCAGGGATTTAGTGTATGATAGCAAGTTAGCCAAATATAAAAATTAGGTAGAGTTTCTATTAACTCCCTTTTAAATTCTACAAAGTGATCATTTGTCCTAAGAATTGTTTAAGAAAACAAAGAGGTGGCAGATGAATTGAAAAAAAATTTTACCATCCAAGTGAAGACTGGTGCAAAGGTACCATCCCATATAAATCAGGGAATGACCAGAATTGGAGCAGTAGAGGTAGGTTAGATGCTTTAGGATTGGAGATGCATACAAAGAGAGGGAGATGTGAGTCTATAGAGGGATTTGTAAACGGGATGTGAATTTTCAAATCACGTAATTGTTTGACTGGAGGCCACAGGTCAATGAGCACAAGGTGAACGGGACTTGTTTGTGCAGCCTTCTTGACATATATCATGATGCTATGAGCATTGGTCCTGTAGAAAGTGAGACTCAAGAATCTTTTTCTTGTGAAAACAAAAGAGGTGCAGATGAATTGAAAAAGTTTTCTGTATCAGTCTTTACTACAGAATATAAAAAGTAACATTGTAGGAGCAACTATAAATCAGAAATTGGAAGGGAGGGAGGGACTCAGGAAATAGCAGTGAAGTGGTATTAAGTAAATTGTTCAGACTGCAAGCTGACAAGTGGCTTGATCCTGTTAAAACTTCATGCTAGGCTTTTAAAAGAAGTGGCAGCTGAAACAGTCAATGCAATGGTTTTAATTTTTGGAGACTTCCTAAATTTGAGAAGGTCCTATTAAATTGGAAGATAGCAAATATAACTAACTCTTTCATTCAAAAAAGAGGGAGACAGAAAGCAATGAACTATAGGCCAGTTAGCACAGAGGGAAAACGTTAGAAGCTGTCATAAAGTAAATTATTGCAGGGCAATTAGTTAAGTTCAAGTAACCAAGGAAAGTCAACATTATTTTGTAAAAAGGAATTCCTGCTTAACCAATCTTTTAAAGAGTTTTTTAAGGAAGTAAACTGCACTGTTTCATAAAACGGGGTATATACTGTACTTCGATTACTAGAAAGCATATGATGAAGTGCCATATCAAAGGTTAGTGCAGAAAAGGGAAGTTCATGGTATCAGGGCTAGCTTATTGGCACAGATAAAAGTTTGGCTAGCTAATGAGAAGCAGTGACTATGGGTAAATGGGAGTTTTTCTGGTTGGCAAGGTGCAACATGTGGTGTGCCAAAGAGATCAGTGCTGGGAATTCTCACCTTGGCCTCCTCACAATCCCACCCATTCCCCATGTTCACACACGCCAAATTATAACAACCTGCGCCCATCTGGCCCCATGACCCCTGAAAGCCCCTATGCCAACATATCACCAACTCAGATGGATTAGGGCCCTGCCCACCATTTATAAAGGTCCTAGCATCTCTACAACTCCACAAAAATCCATCATATCATTTCCGAATTACCTCGAATAATAACATTACCTTAAGGAATCGCCTATCTTCAATCAATAATTCTTTAGCCAATCTGAAGACGGAAGATTAATGTTGGACCAGAAGCATACAAAGATAGGGAGTCTACAGAGGGATTTATAAATGGGATGAGAATTTTAAAATCGTGTAACTGTTTGACTGGAAGCCACAGGTCACTGAGCACAAGGTAAATGGGACTTGTTTACATAGCATCATGATATGACAGGAAGGCTATGAGCATTGGTCCTATAGAAAGTGGCATCAAAATTCTGAAAACAATGTCAACATCCTCACTTGAATGATCAAATGCACAAAATTAAGCTCTCACACATTCTGTGCGAGCTTGTTACACACTAGAGGGAAAGGCTGGTGAGTAAGTTGTGTGACACGCTTTATACTAAGTCTGACTGTGTGAGGCAAATTATTTTACTCCCTCCTCACAGAACAGACACTGGGCTCAGGTCAGAAAAACCTGGCCTCAAAAATCATCTCTCCTGGATGGATGTTAGCTTTTCGGTCACACTTCCTCACCACCTTGCCAACAACACCTGACTGCAAGCATTCTGTGTGTGACAACATGAGTCATAGCAACGCGATATTGATTTCAGAATGATGAACATCCTACCTTGCATCTTGTTTACCACTTGTCAAAGCAGAACAAAAAACACACACGATAACGTTTACACATGATGTTCCAAAACATTACTACACCCACTGAATGCTGCAACGTTTAATCACCATCTTTATTTCCCCAGGACCAATGAAAATACCTGGGAACCACGGGGTTGATTCTAGTGCCATACAAACTGGGAGCCAGGCCAAGACGTGTGCCCTACCTGCTGGGGAACTGTGACTACCAACAAACCTGGAACACTGGATTCATTTACATTTATTTCTGAGCCGAACAGATTGTAAATTGTGAGAATGAGTCACATGAACTGATGCATTTAATGGGGTGTTCACGTTATGTCCCCCCTCCCCATTTGCAGCTGGTATTCGGTCTCTTTTAAAGATTGAGTAAGCACTCTCTCTCTCTCTCACGCACGAACAGTTCAACGACACCAAATCGTTTCAATCCTCTCCTTGCTCAAGGAGATCACTTCGATCACTCCAGATGCTAATGGTTATATAATCGTTTGTTCGCACAACAACAACAGAAAACATGTCAACCCAGAGGAGAGAGACGGAGGGAGCAGCTTGGCCCATGGCTCCGACACTGGGTTGCATCAGTAGCCGGGGGACGGAGGAAGGCAGCGTCGCTGTCCGCCTCCAGCTCCCTCCGCTTACCTTCCCCCTCCATCCATGTTGCCACCACCACCCCCCCAACTACCACAACCCGGCAAACAGCTTTCCCCCTCCCCCCAAATCCTTTACTCACCCTCGCCGGCCACTGCGGGTAGCCCTTCATCTTGGCAAAGACTAGATCGCCAGCCTTGTAGTCTCTCGGCCTCGGTCGAGCCATCTCTCTCTCACTCTCTCTTTATCCCTGTGTGTATTGGTCCCCAACCCCCCTCCCCCCCAAACAAAAATAAACACACACCTTCGCCTCGAAACCAGGGGCTTCACAGAGCGAGAAGACCCGGTTCCAAGGAGGAAGGCTTGGATGAAGAAGACAAGGGGGGACTGGGGGGTAAAAAGTAAAGGGGAGGGGTGAAGAGGCCTTGGCTCAACAGCTCCCTTCACACCTTTATTTTCTTAATTTTTTTTGAGAAAAAAATAAAATCTCCTCCCAGCCCACTCTCCCTGATTTCCGCTGAAATGCGGAAAGCTGCCGTGGTGTCCGTCCCCTTGGCGGCGAGGCGGTACAGTCGGTGCCCGCTCCAAGATCCAGGCGGCCGGGTTTGTCTCTCCCTCATCTCCCTCCAACCCCCCTCACTACAAACGCATGCGCTTATTCTCATTCACTGGCCCTTTTTTTTCCCCTAAAAAGAAAAATACGTCAAATCTTTCTACCTCACACACACAGGACTAATGTTTCAGGAGATACTATTTTGATCTTATTTTGCAACATTTTATGTTCGGTTACAATGTTGCTATTGTCTCGTTCCCGAGAAGTTTTCTCCCATCCCCCCCTCTTCCCAAAAAAATTCCCAGCTTGTCCAAACTGAGTCGGAGGGGTATTTTTATTTCTCCAATTATTATTTTCTACCCTCGGCCGAGATGTGAAAATTATTTCCTTTCCCTTTCAAACAAAAAGGGGCAATTTGTATTTTCCACAAAACAAAATTGCCCAGTCGTGTTTGATGATTCAAGGAAGTAATGTTTACACAGACACCGTCATAAACAAAGAAGGATGTCTTTTGTCGTTCGAGATTTCTCGAGTC
Source organism: Ginglymostoma cirratum (assembly GCA_024137785.1). Taxonomy (NCBI): domain Eukaryota; kingdom Metazoa; phylum Chordata; class Chondrichthyes; order Orectolobiformes; family Ginglymostomatidae; genus Ginglymostoma; species Ginglymostoma cirratum. The sequence goes on along the minus strand of JAHRHZ010000048.1, from coordinate 7,546,243 downwards.
AGGATCAGCTATTTAACCCTGCTCTTTCAGAGGGTTGTAATCGAATAAATTACACGTATCTCTTGTCAATAAAGCCAACTCTGTAATGATTCAAAGTCGGTTGTATTTGCACTTAAATAATTTAACTAAAGCAATAAACAGTGAGCTGGGATTTTGAGTCAGAATTGACACTCACTTAATTTCAAATAAACGAAAATGGGAAAATAAAGGATAAAACCAGTTCTGATGAAAGGGCATTGACCTGAACATTTGGCAGACTTGGGAAGGGGCTACTTTGGTGCCTCCCCATCCCCCAAAAGCAGGAAAGTGTGATGAGCAGGTGACGGAATGAGGTGGGATGCAAAATGTAGATATCCTGTTGACCAGAGATGAAGTCAATGGCATGCTTAGGGTGTGTTGGGCTTCACCATCTCATACATGTAATTAATTTGCATTCATGAAAATTCATATTGTTAATAAACTTTTACCTTCAAGATAGCATCAGCAGTGTGGAAGAATCTGGTCACACTTGGCTCACATTTGTTTATAAATGGCATGCACCAGTTGGCTTTGTGCCATTGTGGCTGAAGTCAGTGGTTGTCCTTGTTTAACCCTGCAGCACAAGGAAGGGAGCAAGTGAAAGCCGTTTACATGAAGGCCTTGGGACTGGCAAGTCAGTGCTGAGGGCAGGAGGTGGTTGTGGAGTGGGTTTGGGTGTATGGCAGACTGGAAAAGGAATCCATAGGAATGCAGCAGGTAGGGTAAGGTGCATAAGGAGTGAAGTGGGAAGGCCCTGTGTTTGGGGTATGGTAGAGACCAATGTCTGTGAGATTACCACTCAATAACTAGGGAGCTCACTGTGCTCATGTTGTGGACTGGTAGTGGGGTTGGGTGCCCAGAATAGCAGCAACATGGGGATAGTCCATCAAGGCCCAAAAAATGAATTACCTCATGAATACAGTCGGGTCAAAACTGTTCACCTCTTGGTGTATCTCAGAGCTTTGAGTTCATCTATACCATTTCAATTGTGCCCAGTGAAAGTGATCTCACTTTACCAATGTTCTCGGTAATGTGTAGAATGGAGGGCTAGCTGAGTGTGCAAAGTCAGCAATATCCCATAGTGTGTTGAGTACAATGCTAGATGCTAACCTGACCATTTAATAAGGACTGAACACCAACCACAAAATTTGTATCCTCCGCAATCGAGGAGATGTTCTCCATTTCCCTGTAGCCATCAATGTGCGGCAAACATAAGGTACACGCTAGCTCTCAACAAATAATCATGATGCACATATGAATCGAGTGATATCAATGTAATGTATTTGCAAGTGAAATTTAAGTTTGGAATAAACAGCCTTACCAGCCTTTGTTTTCTCAAAATGTCTTATGTTAATGACAATGTACATGAACAGGTAAGCTATGGCCAAGATGCAAAACCTCTTTGCTTGGCCGGTAGGCTCACTTATAGTCCACTCTTAGCTGTGACCATTTGGCTAGTACCAGGTTTCATCACAAAAAGCTTCCCCCAGTGCTGAACTGCATGTGTTTCTCCTGCACACTGTCGGCACTTTACATTTTAATTGAAACTGTGTAAGAAATGGAATTGAAAGCAAAAAAAGAGTAGTGCATACATTTGGTTCTGGCATCAGGAACAGTCCCCGGCTAATTTGGTCTCTCACTTCACACTGGCTGACTGTTTCCACTTCATATTTCAAGCTTTTCATACATTCCCTACAGTGTGGAAGCAGGCCATTTACCCCATTGAGTCCACACCAACCCTCTGAAGAGCATCCCAGCCTAGACACTATGGGCAATTCAGCATAGTCAAGCCACCTAACCTGCACAAGTTTGGATTGTGGGAGGAAACCAAAGCACCAAGAGGAAACCCACACAGACACGGAGAGAATGTGCAAACTCCACACAGACGGTCACCTGAGGCTGGAATTAAACCCAGGTCTGGAATCAAACCTGGGTCCCTAGCACTGTGAGGCAACAATGTTAGCCACTGAGCCACTCTGCTGCAGTTTTATTGAAGAGTAGATTAATAAATCACAATGTAACAGCTATAATTCTTTGCAATAATCTTGGACAAAATTTATTTATGCAGTTCCACCAGTACATTGCTTTCAACATGGCGAATCTTACTCAGTAAAGTAGGAAAGTTAAATTCCCTACTTGAGGCAGAGGAGAAAAGAAAGACTCCCATTTATCTAGTAATGCCTTTCGTGACCTAAATCTTGCTTCTAAGTTGCATAGTGGAAGTTGTGAAATTCCCCATCTTGATGCATCCACCTCCGGAAAAAATATCCTGAATTGTGGAGTGCAGCTTCTTTATAAGCTGGAGGTTGTAGGGTGCAGTCGGTGCCATCACCCCAGGGCTCAGATTACAGGCAGCTACTTCAGCTATTGAGCGTCAAGATTGGCTGTTTAAAAGGCTTTGTTCCTATTATTTTCTTAATCTTAAGATCCTCCAGCTGTTAGCCTTTATAGCTCCTCACCAACACTCCCACTCCTCAGGAACAAAACCAGAAGTTGCTGGAAAGGCTCAGCAGGTCTGGCAGCATCTGTGAAGAAAATTTCAGAGTTAACATTTCAGGTCTGGTGACACTTCCTCAGAACTGATGGTAGCTGGGAAATGTCAGTTTATGTGCAGAAAATAGGGAGGAGTAAACGATAGGATAGAGCCCGATGAGACAGAAGAGCGGTTGGATAGACAAGGGAGTTGATAATGATCTGGCTAGGAGGGTGAATAGTTGTTAATAGGGACTATCAGTGACTTACAATAGGTAGTGTGTAATGGCAGGCTATGTGATAACAAGGCCTGGTGTGAGACGTAGAGGGCTAGGACATGGGAGAATTTAGGCCCTAAAATTATTGAACTCGATATTGAATCTGGAGGGCTGCAGGGTCCCCAAGCGGAAAGTGAGGTGTTGTTCTTCCAGCTTGCACACTAACAGTCCCCATTAACAACTATTCACCCTCCTAGCCAGATCGTTATCAACGCCTTTGTCAATCCAACCGCTCTTCTCTCTCTTCGGGTTCTATCCTATCATTTACTCTCTACCCCATCCCCCTCCTTATTTTCTGCATATAAACCAATGTTTTCCCAACTACCATATGTTCTGAGGAAGGGTCACAGGACCTGAAACATTAACACTGATTTTTTCTTCACAGATGCTACCAGACCTGCTGAGCTTTTCCAGCAACTTCTGTTTTTGTTCCTGATTTACAGCATTCACAGTTCTTTCGGTTTTTATTTTCCCCCACTCCTCATGTGCATACATTCCAACTCATGCCCACCCATGCCTTCACTCCCTCCAACTGCCTTTGATAACTGGTATGCCTAACTGTTCTCCTACCCACCCTTAGGTTCCCTCGTACCTTCCATGCCAAACTAAGCCACCAATTATCTAATCCCCCTTATAGTCACCATTGACCCATACATTGACCCAAGCCAATTCATTGTCTTTCCACCCTTCACTCATTGGCATCACAATCCCTGTACCAACTCATTCAATATCCACCATAGGTAGACATCAGGAGCTGTGCTGAGGTGAAATAGAATAATGTTCAAAATAGCTATCACAGAATTCACAACATAAAAATGTCCCACTCCCATTCAGTATATTTACATCCCTTCAAGTACTTAATACCATATGAAAACAAATACTTGTATTTGTAACCCTACATCAAAGCCAGCCAATCCTATAAAAAATCACTTTGAGCTGATATTCACAAAATGAACTTACAATGTCCCCACTGTGATAATGTTAGACGTGGAGTATATCTAATCATTACTGCTGCTTAAAAATACCCTGAAGTGTAACTGCTGGATATATTTTTACAACATTTTTCAAGGAGCTGGCCACTTAAATAGTTTGACAGCTTTATAGTTCAACCAACATAATTTGCCCTTCGAGACCATTTACAACTATTATAAAAAATTATAATTACACACTCAGGTCCCTTGTTCTGGCAAAACTGGAGTCTACTCACATTGAGTTTGAGCAGCCTTGCTGATATCAGGTTTCACATATGTGATTGTCATGTTCTGTCCACCACCCTGACAAAAACATGACGAAGCAATAACAGCAGAGTTAATGTGAGAGTTGCTACGGAATGATGAATCGTCCTTATTCGGTTGGTAGGACATGGATGGCTTGACATCTCCACAGGTGTAGATCTGTTTTTTTCCTGCAAAGGACAGGATTCATTCATCTTAGTGGGTGAGGAGCCTGATGTTGGGCATCTCTTCACCCACCCTGGCTCTTTCTACCCTATCATAGGCTGTTTGCTCCTGCAATGAGTTCAAAGTGAGTGCCATGACTGTTAATGCAGGTACAGCGGGTCAAAAGGTAGTGAGGTGTCCTGGGTAAGCGAGGAGACAGCACAGAGGCTCTGCAGGGTTCATGGCATGGGAGGTTTGCAGGGAGAGAGTCTGAGTGAGGGAAGATGTTACATGCAATAGTGAGACCAGAAGAGCCTTGGTAGGAGGTGGATACAGAGATAGACTGAGTATGAGGTAGCAAGGAGGCATTTAACCTGGAAGACCAGAGAAAGTCAATGACCCTTTTTCTGCATAGCTGACCATTACTACAGACCATGGAGACAGGGCTGATCAGGGTGGCATAGCTTCCTCTGCCCATTGTCTGGGAAAAAGATGTCCCTCCTCTACACCACCTGTCCACCAGGTTTCTGTTGGAGAATCATGATTCTCCCCTTCTCTGACATCTTCGGAATGACTATCCATTATTGAGCAGGGCAGCTTTGGGATGCCAATGCTTGTCTGGGTGGACAACAGCATTTTAAATATGGCATGGATGCCAGTCTTTCAGCAGACAGCTGGCGAATGGCACATTCTTCTGAGAACAGTGTGTGGTAGAAGGGGTTAGAATCTTGTGAGAGGTGTGCCTTGGGGTGGAGTAGGCAGTTAACGATGCATGTTTGGTAAAGTGTGGGAATATCTCACTAGTCCTCGTAGCCACTTATCATTCATAAAACTCAACAAAACTGACCCTTAGCATAAACATCAAAAGGTTCAGCCATAAGTTCTTATTATCTGTTACAATCAGTTTAGATAAAGCAGCGTGCAGAAGAATTTTGACATTTTATTAGCACAACTCAGAACAGTCACTGATCAATGTCACTGCTCTTCACTTAGTAAAGTAGGCATTGAATAACAAAGGATGAACAAGGAGCTTCAAACTGATACCATAAATATGTTACAAATGTTAATATTACTTAAAAACAGAAACTACCTTCACCCTCAAGAGTAGATTAAAGAATTGGGAACAAGACAAGGCTATTTGGCCCTTTGAGCATGTTTCTCTATTTGCATGAAAGTTTATTACATACCTTTAACTTATTTTGCAACAGCTTGTTTCTCTGTTTCTTCCAGAACAAGCAAAATAACAATAGCTTTGGGTAATGTTCTAATTTGTTTCTGCTTGGCCAAAGTTACTTGCATTATGTTTTCCTGTGATTTTCTTCATATTGGTTGAAGATTCAATTCACTTAGACCAAGCCACACCCAATCTATTAAACTGGCCATACCCCAGGGTGATATTATAAGATTCTGTCAATTGCAGTGATTTGGAAATGCTCATCAAATTGTTTTAATTTTCATAGATGCACAGGCATCAATAGGCATGTTTTAAAAGTTTCGTTCAGATCATTATGAATTTCCTTTTGTTTATAGACCTTGACTAGAATCTCATTCAGTTCAGGGACTTTGTGTGGTTTCAATTGTATATGGCGATCATGGGTTAATGGTATATCCAGCTCAGTTTTCATTTCCTCCGGGAGATCTTTGCAATAGACAGCTCCTGCACCAACTATTGGTGGTCAAATAGGCTCTCAATGTTGTGACCATTGATACAAGATTGACACTATCTGTGAGCAGGGTTTTACCAACCAAAGGTTTAATGGAGACTGTGCCAGCAAGGATGGTCCAGATCTCAAGGCTTCACAGAGGACTTTCATATCACCATATCTGGATATGCTTTGTACCCTCTCAAAGTGTTAGAGTTTATTATCAAGGATGTAACAGTAGAGAATCTAGAAGTACATAACATAATCAAGTAGAGCCATCATGTCTTCATGAATGGGAAATCATGCTTCAGAAAATGTTTTAGAGTTCTTTGAGGAAGTAACAAGATAGACACAAACCTGCAAATGTACATTTGGATTTCCAAATGGAGTTCAGCTAGATACATCATATAAAGCTCTTAAGATAAGAGTAGATGATATTGCTAAATGTCAACATGGGTTGAGGATTGGCTAGCTAATAGAAGACAGAGAATTGGGATGGGGGCAACTTTCACGTTGGTGACCTGCAATGAGTGGAATGCCGCTGGGATCTGTTCTGGGTCCACAGCTATTTATAATATATATTAATGACTTGGATGAGGGAAGTGAATGTAGACGACATAAATATAAATGGAAAGGCAACTGGTGAGGATTACATAAAGAATCCATAGAGGGATATAAATGGGTTAAGAGTATGTCAAAAACATGGTAAATAGAATAAATTGTTGGGAAATGAAAGACTATGCACTTTGGAAGGAAGAACATAAGATCTGAGTATGATTTGAAGGGGATAAGACTGCAGAAAGCTTCAGCATAGAATGTTGTGGGAGTCCTCATGCATGAATTACAAATAGCCAACATCTGAGATCAGCGGGTAATAAGGAAGGCAAATGGACTGTTGGACTTTATTTCAAAGGCAATGGGTTATAAATATAGACAAGTCTTATTAAAACTATACAAGATACTAGTCAGCCCTTGCTTGGAATATTATGAACAGTTTTGACGCTGTTATTGCCATTGCTCAGAGAGGGTATACTTAGGTTGATTCCAGGTATTGAGGGACTTTCTCATGAGGATAGGTTGAGTAGGCTTGTATTCATTGGAGTTTAGAAGAATGAGAAGAGACTTTATTGAAACATGGGATGGCATGGTGCCTCCGTGGTTAGCACTGCTGTCTCACAGTGCCAGGGACCCAGGTTCAATTCTACCCTTGGGTGACTGTCTATATGGAGTTTACATGTTCTCCCTGTGTCTGTGTGGATTTCTTCTGGACGTTCTGGCTTCCTTCCACAGTCCAAAGATGGGCAGGCTAGGGGGGTTGGCCATGCTAAAATGACTGTACTGTTCAGGGATGCATAGATTGGGTGGGTTATAGGGGCATGGGTCTGGGTAGGATGCTCTGAGGGTTGGTGTGGACTTGTTGGGCCAAAGGGCCTGTTTCCACACTGTAGCGATTCTATATGACTCTTAGGGGACTTGACAGGGTAGATGGAGAGAGATTATTTCCCTTTGTAGGAGAGTCTAGGACAAGAAGACATAATCTCAGAATAAGGGCACATGTATTTAATACAGAGATGATGAGGAATTTCTTCACTTAGAGGACAGTGAACTGTTAACCACAGAGGCCTGTAGATGTTGGGACATTAAGTATATATAAGGCTGAGATAGACAGATTTTTAACCATTAAGGGTTATGGAAGGAGGTACGAACATGGTGTTGAAGGTTTTCAGATTAGCCATGGTCTCATTGAACAATAGGCCTGACTCGATAAGTTAGATAAACTTCTGCTGCTACATCTTCTGGTCTTATGGCTAAACAAGAACACCAGTTGGTTTAGATGTTTTGGAGATTTGTTTGCTCAATGCTACAGGATTCCCTCAAATGTTGCTTTTGTAGCCCAGTTGTCAGAATGTCCAAGTTGTCTAGTAAGGCTGCAGTGTTTCTTTTGAAGAGGCTCTTGGAAATCCACATCATTTTCATCAGAGTTGTCTTGGTTTCTTCTAGTTAAGAAACTAACCAATTCATTGGTTGTTTCTTATACAATGGGTTTCAACACATTTTTTTGCTCTACTTGTCCAGAGTGAGGGTACTGAAGTGCCTAACTTCAAGTTTTCTGTGGGAATCTGCTTGTACTTCAATTAAGTTGAGGTTATGGACTTGTACTTCTGTTGCTTCTGGTCCTTTCCTTTCAGCTGATGGCTTGCTTCTGAAGGCAATGTTGCCTTGAGCCAGCTTGTGATAACAGTAAGTCTGGCGTGACTTACGTCCCATGCATCAAGTTGACATTTCAGAATATGTACACTCAAGCAGGAGGCAGCAGCCCAGTGGTATTATCACTAGACTGTTAATCCAGATACCTAGATAAAGTTCCGGGGACCTGGGCTCGAATCTGGCCACAGCATATGGTGGAATTTGAATTCAATAAAATACCTGGAATTAAGAATCCATTGATCTAATGATTGTCGGGGAAAAAAAAAATCTGGTTCACTAATGTCCTTTAGGGAAGAAAACTGTCATCCTTACCTGGTTTGGCCTACATGTGGCTCCAGACCCACAGTAATGCAGTTGACTCTAAACTGCCCTCTGAGCAATTAGGCACGCGCAAGAAATGCTGCCCCAGCCAGTGACACCCTCTTCCTGTGAATGAATAATGAAATATTCTTTGATAAAATGACAGTGTTAACAACTCAATCACTAACAAAACTTGGACGGGTGCATTGCCTTTCTAAAGAGAAACCAGAAAACCTGCAGTTAGGGGTATTCAAATATATACCTACATAAATGGCAATTAACTCATTTTCTCTTTTTTCTTGCCCCCCCACCCCACTTAACAAAGACAGAAAACACATGAACTTACAAAGTGGGAAACAAAGTAGGTCAGTCAATTCTTTAATGAAAACAAAAAATGCTGGAGATCACAATGTGTCAGGCAGCATCCATGGAGTGAATGCAAGGTAACTTTTCAAGTTTAGATGACTCTTCATGAATTCATCTAGACTCGAAACGTTAGCTTGCTCTCTCCTGATGGATGCTGCCTGACACATTGTGATCTCCTGCATTTTTTTGTTCTCAGTACAGGTTCCAGCATCTGCAGTAATTTGCTCCTCCAGTCAATTCTTTAAGCCTGTTTCACCATTCATTGTGGTTATAACTGTCCTTTATCCTCAATTCCACTTTCCAACACCATCCCCATGTCTCTCAATTCCCTTGTTACTTAAAAAAAACCAACTTATGTCTTGGAGCTACTCAATGACTGAATATCCACAGTTCTCTGGGTTAGAAAATCACAAATATCCATAGCCCTCTTGGTGAAAAAAATTCTCCTAACTTCAGACCGAAATGATCATTTCCTTATTCTGACATTGTGGCACCAATTGGCCACAGTTCAACAGGAAGAAGCAACCCACAATATTCTTCAAATGTGTGAATGAGGGATGCTACTAAGCTACTTTAGCTTCACAAGAACATGATATCTGCAGGGAGGTTGGTTAGCTCAGTTGGCTGGATGACTGGTTTGCAACCCTACTGTTTGCTAACATTATGGGTTCAACTCCTGCATCGATTGAGAAAGGACTGTTCATGAAGGATTTTCCTTCTCAACCATACCCTTCACTTCAAGCACGGTGACCCTCAGGTTAAAACGCCACCAGCTGTGACTGTCTAATGAGAAAACAATCCTGCGATCCAGTAAGGCTAAAGCAACTTTCCCTTTTAATATTTGAAGACCTGAAATAAAAAGAGTGACATGCTATGGAATCACAGGGTTCCCATCAACATCTGAAAGATGGATATTTGTTTAAAAGATGTCCATCTGAAATTAAGACCCTTATTACCATCATAATTAACTGAGCCTGAGTGTATACAAGGCATCTCAGTGATTTTGGGTGCCTGTCAAATGCATAGGCTGCTAATTAGTGCTCTCGAGTCAATACAGTGCAGAGCTGGAAGGAATACTGCAGGTTAGGCAGCATCAGAGGAACAGGAGAGTCAACATTTCGGGTTGGGACCCTTCTTCAGAACAGGAAGTGCTCCACCTGCCCCTGCACCTCCCCACTCAACTCCATCCAAGGCCCAAAAAAATTAACAAGTGACCAATAGGTGCTCTCCAGATGCTTCCTGCCAATGAATAATGAGATCAGTTACGTTTTAGTTACATTTTCAGGAATTAGTTATGTTGAAGGATAGTTCAGTGAAGGGCCTTTCTTTATCTTATATAGTCCTTAAAATGTCAGCAACTGATTGACTGGGAGCTGGTCATGAATAGTATCTCGAAGTGTTAGGATCATTGCTCTTCTGTGCACCTACATATGGGCAACCCACAGTCTGTGTTCACAGTAACCAAGTAGGAAAAGGAGCTTCGATTACAGTTAGTAAACCATTGATGGTCTATGATCAAAGCTGTAAAAAGAGCAAAATAATGTAATTATGTATTCTTAGGACATTTAAAGACATACCTAATCTAGCTTATTGAGCTGCCCTAGTATAAGTGCTCCAGTTGTGGGTCCTTCTTTTGGTGGGTTTAATAAGGCTCTAGAAAAGATTCATAGAAGATTGTATCTAGTTTAATAACCTTTTCTCTTCAAGACAATCTTGAGGAGTTGGTACTTTCAATCCTTCTGTTCAGGTCAGTAAGTTACTGTAGTTAGGTAGATGGAAAAATTCAAGTGTATCAGTTAAGTTACAGTAATGTAGGATTAGATAAGATGCCAGCAGGTTTTTTTTAATGAAGGACTACTTACCAGATCTGTCAGTGAATGTGGAATTACTGCAAGAATTAATCACGAATGTAAACAGGTTTCTTTTATTCACATATGGGGAAGGGGGAATTGCCAGCATTTATTGTCCATCCTTATCTGATTGGGAAAGGTGGTGGTGAATTACCTTCTTGAAGCATTGCAGTTCCTTGGAGTGTAGGGACACCCATAATTTTGTTAGGAAGAGAATTCCAGGAATGGCAATACATTTCTAAGTCTGGATAGGAGTGGCTTGGAGGGGAACTTTTCCAGGCAGTAGTGTTTGCATGCACGTTTGCCTTGTCCTTCTAGATAGATGGGGGTCATAAGTTTGGAAGCTGCAGTCCAAGGAGCTTTGGTGAATGAGAGGAGTGATGCCAGGCCTAATGATCCATTGCCAGTAGTTAGAGAACAATTTCCCAGAGTTTTCTTTTCCTAAAATTGGATGATTCTTTTTCCCCTCTCTGTGCTTTTGTTTTGAGTCTCCCAGTACATTACTTGGCTTTGGTGGTTGTGAGATACTAATACATATGAAGAGATGTGCTAAATGCTTGAAAGGCAGATTCAATGGTTCAACTTTATTACAATTTAGTATTATGTCCACCATTCAAAGTCCTGCGCGATCTCTGTAGTGATTGGAACCAGGTTAGCCTCATTGACTATGAGGTTGTTGATTGGCATTATTGAACTGGGCCAATCAGGAAAGGCCTGGCTGACCATTATAATCAGGAGATTAGCATCTTCTCAGTTCAGGGGACTGACACTGAGCTGGCTGGCCACAGCCAGTGTACTGTGTACAAGTAAATGAAGGGTGACTTGGTGATAGGATACCAGCCTCTGTGCAGTTATTTCAATGTCAAACATACTTCTACCGATAGCACTTGTTACAAAATAAACCACAATCTTCTAGAATCAACAAGGTGGCATAATCTTTGGAATTTCTGATTGAACCTGTAAAAAGGAGAGGGGAAGCATGAAAAAAATGACAGATAATCAGAGACATTACATATTGAGAAACCTCGGGAAGTTTAAAAAAATCAACCAATCCCAAATAATGGCAGAAAACTCTGTCGATAACTAACGATCAGTATTAATTACATAATGAATTACAAAAACAATTTTTTTTTCAAAGTTATGTTGAAGAAACACAGATAGCCGTCTGGGTTGTTGCCTCAAAATACATTGTCAATCTCCAGTACTGGTGTGAAGAGATATATGTATGGTCACAGAAACAATGGGGCACAATTCCCTCATAACTGCAATCTGTTTCAAAACTTCTTTGTGGACTTTTAGCAAACATTTGTCTCTTGACCACTATTTTCCCATCCAGCCTTCCTGTTCTCATACCCACAATGCAGTTCTTCAGGCAGGATATCATTTCTCCTTCAATTATATAAGACCCCACCACAACAAGTTTATATTCACTTGAAATAACTCCCCAATGGTTGGTAGGCCATCAGCAAGTCACCCTTTATTTACACTTACATGGTAATTGACACTGGTCTGGTATCCTCAGAGCCAGCTTTGAGAGTGAGCAGAACCTCTGCCACTCCTGTTTAAATCTGTCAGCCCGGGCTCCCTGATTGGACCAGGTTAGCAGCCCCAGTCAGGGAAATCATATTCAATATGATCCACCTGGCTGACCTTGTTACAATCATTACACACTGATTTGAAATAGAGAACAGATACGTGATTCAGGATGATTAATACAAGAGTAAATATTATACTGGCATAGAGTGTGTGTGTGTGTGTGTGTGTGTGTGTGTGTGTCTTCTACCCATCATTCCATTAACCTCTCATGCAGCTCAATGCACATCACTTGGCCATCATCAATCACTGCCACTCAGGGGTTACACCAAAGATGCTTCCATCTCTCACTCACACACTTTGCAGTGATGCCAGCATCATCCTGTATCTTGTCCATACCTTCAGCTATTGAGCTGTGGCAGGAGCAACACTCAGAGTGCAAGAAATCACTGATACTTTTACTTAATTTGCAGATTACACAATGAGCAGACCTGTTTGAGATAAAGATGCTTGCATCACCTGAGCCTTATTGAAGCCTTAGCTCTCTGAATCATGGATCCGGCTGTGACAAAGCCTAGTTCAAATGCAGCAAGACCAGGACAACATTCAGGCTTGGGCAAATAAGTGGTAAGTAATATTTATGCCACACAAGTGCCAGGCAATGATCATCTCCAACAAGGGAGCTAATGACCTCCCTTGACATTTAATGATGTTACCGTTACTGATTCCCCTACTTTCAATGTTTTGTGGAAGGTGAGGGATTTACCGTTAACCTGGAACTGATCTGAACCAGTCACATACCTCCATCGCTGCAAGAGCAGGTCAGATGCATTGAATTCTGGGCTGAACGATTCATGTTATTGTCGCTCAAATTTTACCTGCTACTGCACAGACCTCAGAGATCTGTTTGTTACAGTTGTATTTGCATGCCAATTGATTGTGTGGTCTCTGAGCAGCTCTGTAGCCATGTGGTGATGCAGATTAGAGGCAACATTCAAAGTCCCCCATGGCTGTCCGCCATCTACAAGACACAATTCAGGTGTGTGACAGCAATACTCTCCACTTTCTTGGATGAACGCAGCTCCAACAATACTCAAGAAGCTCAACTTCATTGGAGAAAAAGTAACCTTCTTCACTGGCACTACCATGAGCATTCACTATCTCCAGTGGCATTGCATAGACACAGCAATGTGCACCGTCCACAGGATGTACTGCAGCAACTCACTCAGATTCCTCTGACAACATTTTCAACTGATGACCTTTACCACCTAGACAGGCAAGGGCAGCATTATCTGGGGATGCTAAGGTAACTCTGAGATGGGCTCATTTCAGGATTCACCATGTGATATTAGTAACATTCTAACTATGGTGCTCACTGCTTTATCAGCTAAGGATATCCATGTCAGGAGAGGTACCAAAATATCTTTCTCATTGCTAGATTGAAGCAATAAGAGAGAACAAGAGGTGTCATCTATCTGATGGTCTTTCCCCGGAGCATAGGATGTATGCTAGAACTCTAGCATCTTCATCCATGGGAAGGGACTCCACTTTCTCAATCAGCAGCTATTTAGTGACCACAAGCAGTGCATCAAACAGGCTATATTGTTATATTGTTAGGGACCAGGCTAGATGCCCCGCCCCCCTCCCTCCCCCACTCAAAATAGATTAAGAAGGTATCCTAGACCCTAATGTTTTCTTATTTTAAAGGTAAATGTGAGGTGCTGTGTTTCCATGCAATACAAACTAATTGAGCGCAAAGAACCCCATTTATGAACAAAGTACAGTACGGCACAGGAAAAGTGTGAGAATTTATAAAATTGTTATGTTTTAAATCCCTAGAAATTAAAGTAAAATACAGTAGGGAAGATGTAGTTCTGTTCAGTAAGAAATCTGTGTGCCATAGTTACCATGGGGACAGGGATGCACAGGTTGAGAAGTTACATCAAGGGAAGTACAAAATATCTACACCTTTTAACAAGGGGCGAAATGGCTGAACTAACTGTGGTCAGACTTTTGGTCTCTAGAGTTTTCGATATAGAAGGGAAAGTCACATGGAGAGACAAGAGGATACGACTGCTGTAGCCACCAGGGAGAAGAAGGCTGCCAGTTCTCCGTGAGCTACCAGACAGAGTTTGTGAGCCAAGGTGGCCTCTTGTTGAAGAGATTCATCCTATGACAATCTAAAGATTTTGGAAGATTTGCTTTGGTAAGGCGGGAAGGAGAAATTGTTGGAGTATGCTTTATTGTTTACAGTTGGTGTAGAAATTCATTGAGGGAAATTATTCAGATGGTCTAGACTAAAAATAGAAAGTGGCGGGGGGGAGGATAAAACTTCTCCCAGTGGGGAACAAGGCAGCAGGCTACCATCTGGAGGGGTAGATTCCACTGTGTGGAAAAAAGTGGGGGGGGGAGGATAAAACTTCCCCCAGTGGGGAACAAGGCAGCAGGCTACCATCTGGAGGGGTAGATTCCACTGTGTGGAAAAAAATGAAGCTAAATGATGGGAAAGGACAATGCAGGAGAGATTCTTAAAGTCTCCAGCACAGTCACAAATAGGACAGAGTGTTTGGAAAGGGTTAGGAATCAAACTTCAAGCACACTGGATAAACGAGTGACAATGAGAAGATGGACAGTTAATACAGGACTGAAGGTGTTATATCTGAATGCACACGGTATAAGGAATAAGGTAAATGAGCTTGTAGTGCAGATCAAAATTGGCAGATTTGACATGGTGGGCATCACGGAGACATGGCTACAGGGGGATCAGGATTGGGAGCTGAATATCCAAGGATATACATCATATTGAAAAGATAGGCAGGTGGGCAGAGGGGTTGAGGCTGCCTTATGAGTAAGAAATGAAATTAAATTAATGGTAAGATATGAAGTAAGGTCAGAAGTGTAGAATCTGTGTGGGTAGAGTTGAGGAGCCACAGAAGTAAAAAAACCATGGTTGGAATTATGTATAGACCTCCAAACAGTAGTCAGGAGCTGGGGCGCAAAATACACCAGGAGATAGAAAAAGTGTGTACGAAAGGCAGAGTTACAGTGATCAGGGGGGATTTCCATATGCAGGTGGACTGGGGAAATCAGGTTGGAAGTGGATTAGAAGAAAAGGCATTTGTGGAATGTCTATGAGGTGGCTTTTTGGAGCAGCTTGTGGTGGAACCCACTAGGGAACAGGCAAAGCTGGACATAGCTTTGTACAGTGTGGCAGACTTGATAAGGGAGCTTAAGGTAAAGGAACCCTTAGGAGGCAGTAATCATAATATAATAGAATTTACTCTGCAATTTGAGAGGGAGAAGATAGAATCAGAGGTAACGGTATTACAGCTGAATAAAGGCAACTACAGAGGCATGTGGGAGGAGCTTAGCAGAATTGACTGGGAGAGGAGGCTACCAGGAAAGACAGTGCAATGGCAATGGCAGGAGTTTCTAGGAGGAATTCAGGAGACACAGCAATTTGCATTTCACGGTCATTCCTTATTCAAGATGCAATGTACAATTGATAGATCTTCAATACTCACAGTTTCAAAGGCTATTCAAGGCTTGAAACTTGATGGCACCAGTCAAACAGACATAATAATTGATCCTTGCCAGATTATTAATCACTGTGAGCAGCTCCTTGACTTGATCCAGCAGGTTGGGTGATTTTAAATGCACACAAAGCAAATTCACATATCAATCAGCTGTTTGAGCTTTATTTGGGGATCACATTCAGTTACGCTGCAGCATTTTGCCTCAAAAGTGAGTTGCAACCATAACAGTTGAGGGTAGCAATGGTTTTTCTAGCCATTTGCAGTCTTCCCTCTGTTACACAGCCCTGCCTTGTTGTTACAGAACAAGTTGAGGCAATTGTTCTTGGCATTTGGCAGTTTGAATGCCAAGATTTTCAGATATAATTGGGTTCCAGCTCATCTTTTCACAGCCGGAGTACTGAGTGCGCTTCTGATCACATTATACGAAGAATGTGATTGCACTAGAGAGGGTACAGAGGAAATTTACCAGGAAGCTACATGGGCTGGAGGATCTGAGCTATGAGGAAAGATTGGATAAGCTGGCATTGTTTTCCTTGGAGCAGTGAAGGTTGAGATGGGACATATGGAGGCTAGGAACACTGATAGGGTGGAAAGGAAGATAGTTTTTTTTCCAGTAGTAGAGAGGTCAATAACCAGGGGCCATAGATTTGTGGTAAGTGGTATATGGTTGAGAGGAGAGTTGACAGGTATTTTCTTTTCACTCAGAGTGTGATTGAAGTTTGGAACTCACTTCCGGAAATACTGGTGGAATCAGAAATGCTTGAAGCAGTGAAGTAGTATTTCAATATTCAGTTGTGTTGCCATAGCCTTCGTGGCTTTTGGCCGAGGGCTGGAAAATAGGATTAGTGTAGTCAGATCTTAGTTGACAAGTGCAAACATGATAGGTTGAATGGTCTCCTGTGCTATAAATACCTATGAGGTTGTGAACCGTTTCAGCGTTTTCACTCTCATCTTGTTCTACTTTGCCATGAAGTACGATACTCTCGGCAATGTGATGACTAAGGCCGCGAAATTCTCCAGGTTTCCTGTTGGAGTTATAGCTGGTGATCTGAAGAGATGCCAAGTAAACAGTGTAAAAGCTGAGGCAGGAAGAGGGCTCGGGTTGATAGTACTTTTCTGAAATTTAGTTGATTTCCTGACATTTCACACTGGGTAACATAAAATCATTCTGTTTATTTCTCAAAAGTTACTTATTAATTATAAATATCAGAAAATGTCAAATAATAAATGTCAGTATTTAAGATCAACAGAGAACATTAAACAAAGCATATATTAACGGTGACAATTTAATGATGTATGCCCCACAAATGCATTGGCTATATGAAGCTAAAAATGCTTCGTGTTGATATAGAATCCAAAGTGTAATATGCATTGTCAGGACAAATTAATTCTAAAGCAATGTCTTCTTCTGGGGACCTTCATTCTAGTGACAATCCACCTCTTTCCACCTTTAAGTTCTATCTTTTTGACAAGCTTTTGGCCGTGTACCTCAAATTTGTCGTGTGTGGCTCAGTATCAATTTTTGCTTTCTGACAGTCCCTGTGAACCTGCTTGGGTATGTTATTTCCATTGATGGAGCTACATAAATGTCAGTTGTTGTGGTCAATGAAGCTGACATTGGATGTTGGTTGCAATTGCATTGTATCCACAACATCAATGAGAAGCAAAATAATTCCCATTGAACCTATACTTGATGGGTGAATGCACCCGAGAAGCAACACTCGAAACAAATAGTGATGGAAGGCAAGTCTGTCTGAAATCTCTCTGGAAAATTCATTCATCAGTGCAACCAATGAGGGGAGAATCGCCCCCTATCGGTGGAACAGATGGAATCAGTGAGAAATAAAAGTAAAGTTTGGCAGATGCTGGAAAACTGAAACAAACACAGAGATTGCTGGAGAAACCTGGCAGCTCTGACAGCATCTGTGGAGAGAGGAACAGAGTTAACATTTCAAGACCAATATGACTCTTTTTCAGAACTAGATTCAGTGAGGAGCAGTTCATCCTATCACAGGCTGCATATCTCTTTTCCTGTCTGCTGATAGACTTGGTTCACTTTGAGCTTACAGTCCACTTACATCAAAGGGGAAATAAACTTTCTTCCTTCAGGTTTGATTCAGTTTATACTGCAGAGAGAAACTGCAGGGGTGGTTAGCACTGCTGCTTCCACAGACTAGGGACTCGGGTTTGATTCCAGCCTCGGGTGACTGTCTGTGTGGAGTCTGCACATTCTCCCTGTGTCTGCATAGGTTCCCTCTGGGAACTCCCCACTGAATATTGAAATATTCCACTGAATGTTGAAATATTGCTTTGATGCTTCAAACATTTCTGATTCCACCAGTCTTTCAAGAAGTGAGTGCCAAACTTCCTCATCACTCTGAGTGGAAAAAATAAAACCCTCAATTCTCCTCTGAGCCAAATAGCGCTTACCTTAAATCTATGCCTGCTGGTTATTGACCTCTCTACCAATTGGGGGAAATATTATCTTCTTATTCACCTTGTCAATGTCTCTTACCTCCATATGTCCCATTTCAACCTTCACTACTCCAAGAAAAACAATCTAAAGATGTCCAGGATAGACTTGTTAAATTGCCAATAGTGTCCAATGATGTACAGATTAGGTGCATTAGTCATGAGAAATGCAGGGTTACAGGGATAGGGTTGGTGGGTGTGGGGGAGGTGGGATGCTCATCGGAGGGTCTGTGTGGACTCAATGGGATGAATAGCCTGATTCCACACTGTAGGGATTCTCTGATTCTAAAATAGATAGCTCTTTCCATATTAGAGGTCTGATGGCCTCTGAATAATCACAAGCAGTTCAGCTGCCTGGCAGCCAATTCTATAGCTGTTGGGAGGTAAAAGGCCCTGTCATCACAAGCCATATTGCCTGGACCAATCAGCTCCTTGTCACCAGCTGAATCTCCAATCAGACACAGCCCCAAGGCTCCAGCTCATCAGCAGATAGACTTTCCTCACCGCTTGAACATTCAGCAGTGTAAGCAACGCTATGAGTGTCAGGTAACTTGTTTTTAAAGACTGCAGTAATCCTGGGTTTCAGTAAGTATTTTCCCCATTTTAGTCCACCATCATAACTCAGAAAAATATAAAGATACTATATGGTCTTTATAACAGCACAGAATACTGGATTCATTTTTGCACCAACCTCGGCCTCATGAGTTCAAGACCATGCAATGGTTTCAAGTGCTTCATTTCACTTCTGGCAGTGTCGGCCCTTACATTTTCTAGAGTAAACATACATTTAATGACCTATTTCAGTAAACATAATAACAGAACTTTCATAGATATGGCAAACTGGTCTAATTGCCAGAGAGATAAAAACATCAATATGATTTAACATAATTAGGAGAGAATGGTAACTGTTTCCTCTCCTTGGTAATAAAACCCAATAGTCAGATTTCTAAATTACTAATCAGGTTTCTAATTTGTGCTGCACTAATCAATTTAACTGTTAGCATAATGGTGCACTGGATTTAAATCCAGCAATAACTAACAAAGCAATAGATTTGTTTCTAAAATTTACTGCATCATGGTTCATCTCTGTGTACAATGTATGACAAATGCTCAAAACTGCTCAGGAAGGGAGGCTTCAAAACCACCATGTTCTTATTCACACTGCAAGGCATTTATGATTAACTAGAAACAGTTTCCTCCCTTCTCAAATGCAAACCCAAACAATCCCACACACTTCCTCTGACTTTGAACCTTGCTGCAAGAGGCACTATTAACCTTTCTACTCACTGCAGTTCCACAGCAGAAATGGCATGCACTTAAATCAGAATCACCACTAACATTCCATTTCCAATGAAACGTTGCTCATGCTTTACAGATCTAATAGATATTGTAACCCACCCGAATGACTAACTAGCCTAATGAATGAAAAACGAGAATCTGCCTGCTGGCTTGATATTTGGTAACTGTGAGTTTTGTTTGATTCTGTGATACTGGGACAGCTCCCACGCTGGGAATGGCATTGACTCAGCTACCCACTGTCTGCAATCTGGGCAACCATCGAATACAATTAATCACTCAATTGATAGCCCTTTCCCTGAGTTAGCAGGGCAGAACTGTACGTGCTGCCCCCAACCCAACACATTGGGAGGCCATTGACTACAGGCAGTTCTCCCTGAGGCCTCCCAAAGGACACTGGCAAATCTGTTGAAGCTGGGAATTCCTGACCTAAGCTGGAACTCTCACCAGCAAACCCGTAGGGTCACACAATACAGAAGACGCTCATTGAGTCTACACTGTCCCGCTTTCCAGCACTTGGCCCATGGTCTTGAAGTGCTATGACATTTCAAGTGCTTATCCAAGTATGTTTTAAAGGTTGTGAGGTTTCCTGCCTCAATTACCATTCCCGGCTGTGCATTCCAGACTCCCACCAACCTCTGAGTGACAAAACCTTTCCTCAATCTCCTCAATATTTCCCGCGCTTCACCTTAAAATTGTGACCCTTTATTATTTTCCTTTTAACTAAGGGGAACAGCTGCTTTCTATCTACCATGTCCATGCCCCTCATAATCTTATTCACCTCTGTCAAGTCATCCCTCAGCCTTCTCTGCTCTAAAGAAAACAACATGAGCTTATCCAGCCTCTCTTTGTTGCTGAAATGCATCATCCCAGGCAACACCCTGGTGAATCTCCTTTGCATCTTCTCCAGTGCAATCACACCCTTCCCATAGTGTGGTGACCAGAATACTTCAGCAGTGACCTAACCAAAATTTTGTACAATCCCAGCATAACCAACCTGCTGTTATAATCTATGCCATGACTGATAAAGGCAAGTGTCCAGGGATCTGTGAAGAGACACTTCAAGATCGTTCTGTTCCTCTGAGCTTCCTAGTGTCCTGCCATTCATTGAGTACTCCTTTGTCTTATTACTTCTTTCAAAGTGCTTCACCTCACAGTTATCAAGGTTAAATTCCATTTGTCACTGATCTGTCTATCTGACTAACCCATCTATATCCTCTTGTAAACTATGATTTCTTCCTCATTGTCAACTGCCTAAAAAATCTTCACATCACCTACAAATTTACTTATCGTCCCCCTCACACTCCCTTCTATATCATTGATATCTATCACAAACAGTAAGGGAGCCAGCACTAATCTCTGTGGTACACCACTGGATATTGGCCTCCAGTTAAGCGTACAGCCTTCTACCATCATCCTTTGTTTCCAACAACTAAGTCAATTTTAGATCCAAACTTGCTAAATTACCCTGGATCCCAGTTGCTTTTACCTTCTTTACAGGTTTTCCATATGTACCTTGTTAAACGCCTGGGTGAGGTGCTGCACTTTAGGAGATCAAATGTTAAGGAAAAATGTACAGTTAATGGCCTGATTCTGAACAACATTGATGTACAGCATTGATGGTGGGGCTCAAGTCTATAGCTCCCTGAAAGTAGTCACTCAAGTAGATAGGGTGATAAAGAAAGCGTACGGCATGCTTGCCTTTAATGATTGGGGAATTGAATACAAGAGTCAGGATGTCATGTTGCAGCTTTATAAGACTTTGGATAGGCCACATTTAGAATTTTGTGTTCAATTCTGGCAGCACATTACAGGAAGGATATGGAGGCTTTGGAGACGGTGCAGGAGAGGTTTACCAGGATGCTGTCTGGGTTGGAGGGTATGAGCTATAAGAAGAGGCTACAAAAACTCAGGTTGTTTTCTCTTGAGTGGCGGAGGTTGAGGGAAGATGTAATAGAAGTCTATAAAATTATGAGATGCTTCGATAGGGTTGACAGTCAGAATCTTTTTCCCAGAGTTGAAATGCCTAATACTAGGGGGCATGCATTTAATACTAGAGGAGAAAAGTTCAAAGGAGACATGAGGAGCAAGTTTGTTACGCAGAGAGTGGTAGGAGTCTAGAAGGTACTGCTGGGGTGGTGGTTGAGGCAGATATAATAGGGGCATTTAAGAGACTTTTGGAGAAGCTCATGAATATGCAAAGAATGGTGGGATATGGACCAAAGGCAGACAAAAGGGATTAGTTTCATTTGCCATCATGTTTGACACAACATCGTGGGCCGAAGGGCCTGTTCCTGTGCTGTACAGTTCAATGTTCTATGTTCTAACTACATCAGCTGCACTACCCTCATCTACACATCTGTCCACCTCCTCAAAAATTTCAATCAAATTTGTTAGGCATGAGGTCCATCTGATGATGCCATTTTAACTATCCCTAATCAAACCTTGTTACCCTTCTTAAAAAAAATGGAAGGACACTTGCTGTCCTCCAGCCCTCTGGCACCTCTCCTATGGCCAAAGAGGAATTCAGAGCCCCTGTAATTTCCTCCCTCACCTCCTGCTGCAGCCTGGGATACAACTCATCTGGAATACAACCTATCTACAAGTTTGTTGACGATACCATTGTTGTAGGTTGGATCTCGAACAACGATGAGATAGAATACAGGAAAGTGATAGACAGCTTCGTAACATGGTGTAAAGACATCAATTTCTGCAGCAACATCAGCAAAATGAAAGAGCTGGTGACTGACTTCAGGAAATGGAGAGGAGAGCACGCCTCTGTCTGTATCAGTGGTGCTGAGGTGGAGATGGTCAGCAGTATCAAGTTCCTGGGAGTAATGATCACTAACAATCTGTCCTGATCCACGCATATCGATGCGACAGTCAAGAAAACACAACAATGTCTCTACTTCTTCAGGAAGCTAAGGAAATTTTGCATGTCCTCAAGGACTCTAACCAACCTTTGTACATGCACCATAGAAAGCGTCCTAGCTGGAGCATCACAATGTGATTTGGCAACTGCTTCTCCAAAGATCACGACAAACTGCAGAGTGGTGAACACAGTCCGGTCTATCACACAAACCGGCCTCCCATCCATTGGCTCCATTCATATTTCCCACTGTTTCAGGAAAACAACCAACATCATCAAAGACCCCTCTCATCCTGGTTCAACTGTCTTATAGAACATAGAACAATACAGCGCAGAACAGGACCTTTGGCCCTCGATGTTGCGCCGACCTGTGAACTAATCTAAGCCCATCCCCCTACACTATCCCATCATCATCCATATGTTTATCCAAGGACTGTTTAAATGTCCCTAATGTGGCTGAGTTAACTATATTGGCAGGCAGGGTATTCCACGCCCTTACCACTCTCTGAGTAAAGAACCTGCCTCTGACATCTGTCTTAAATCTATCACCCCTCAATTTGCAGCTATGCCCCCTCGTACAAGCCGACGTCATCATCCTAGGCAAAAGACTCTCACTGTCCACCCTATCTAATCCTCTGATCATTTTGTTGGTCACTATTAAATCCCCTCTTAGCCTTCTTCTCTCCAATGAGAACAGACCCAAGTCCCTCAGCCTTTCCTCATAAGACCTTCGCTCCAGACCACGCAACATCCTGGTAAATCTCCTCTGCACCTTTTCCAATGCTTCCACATCCTTCCTGTAATGGGGCGACCAGAACTGTACGCAATTTTCCAAGTGAGGCTGCACTAGCGTTTTGTACAGTTGCAGCATGACATCACGGCTCCAGAACTCAATCCCTCTACCAATGAAACCTAACACACCGTATGCCTTCTTAACAGCACTATCAACCTGGGTGGCAACTTTCAGGGATCTATTTACCTGGACACCAAGATCCCTCTGCACATCCACACTACCAAGAATCTTTCCATTGACCCAGTATTCTGCATTCCTATTATTCTTCCCAAAGTGAATCACCTCACATTTATCTGCATTGAACTCCATTTGCCACCTTTCAGCCCAATTCTGCAGTTTATCCAAGTCTCCCTGCAACCTGCAACATTCTTCCACACTGTCCACCACTCCACCGACTTTAGTGTCATCTGCAAATTTACTAACCCATTCACCTATGTCTGTGTCCAAGTCATTTATAAAAATGACAAACAGCAGTGGTCCCAAAACAGATCCTTGTGGCACACCACTAGTAACCGGACTCCAGGCTGAATATTTTCCATCAACCACCACTCGTTGCCTTCTTTCAGAAAGCCAGTTTCTAATCCAAACTGCTAAATCTTCCTCAAACCCATGCCTCCGCATTTTCTCCAATAGCCTACCATGTGGAACGTTATCAAAGGCTTTACTGAAGTCCATGTACACCACGTCAACTGCCCTACCCTCATCCACATGCTTGGTCACCTTCTCAAAAAACTCAATGAGGTTTGTGAGACACGCCCTGCCCTTGACGAATCCATGTTGACTATCTCCAATCAAATTGTTGCTTGCTAGATGATTATAAATCCGATCTCTTATAATCCTTTCCAAAACTTTTCTGACAACAGATGTAAGGCTCACTGGTCTATAATTACCTGGGTCATCTGCCCTTCTTGAACAAGGGCACAACATCTGCAATCCTCCAGTCCCCTGGTACTAAACCTGTAACCAATGACGACTCAAAGATCAAGGTTAAAGTCTCCGCCATCTCCTCTCTAGCTTCCCAGAGAATCCTCGGAAAAATCCCATCCGGCCCAGGGGATTTATCTACCTTCACACCTTCTAGGATTGATAACACCTCCTCCTTACTAACTTCAATCCTTTCAAGTCTTCCATCCTCTTTCATCGGGCAGAAGATATAAAAGTGTGTAGACACATGTGAACAGATTCAAGGACAGCTTCTTCCTGTCTGTTATCAGATTTCCTGATTGAACCTCTCAAATGTTAATTCTGATCTCTCTCCCTGCACCTTCTCTTTGGCTGTAAAACTGTATTCTACACTCTGCTCTGCTACCCTGATGCACTTTGTATGGTATGATCTGCCTGTACAGCATGTAGAACAATACTTTTCACTTCTCAGATTCTGTACCTATGTCCCCTTTCTCCTGAGTTAAGACAAAGGTGAAATATTCATTTAACACCCTATCAAAGTCCTCTGGCTGTATGGACAGATTACACTCTTAGTCTCTAATGGGTACTACTCTTACCCTGGTTATTCTCTTTTCCTTAATATACTTGTAGAATATCTTTCGATTCTTCCTAATCTTGCCCACTAATAATTTTCACTTCCCCTCTTTGCTCTCCTAATTACTATCTTAAGTCCCTCACTGCATTTTTATGCTCCACTGCATTATCATTGAATTGCTCCCTTTGTACATACTAAAGCCCTTCCTTTTCCTTCTTATCCACTCCTGAATATTTCTAGACATTCAGGGTTCTCAGGCTTGTTGCTCCTATATTTTGTCCTCAAGGGAACATTTTGGGCCAAATGCATTTTGAATGCTCCCTAATGTTCTGCTGCAGATTTTCTCACAAGAAGCTGTTCCTAGTCTACTTTGGTCAGAACCTGCCTTATTCTCATAAAACCTTCCGCAAATCTAAAACTCATTTTACTTGCAGACTGTCTTTTTCATTTTCTGTAATAAGCTTAAATTGTACTATGTTGTGGTCACTACTGTTAAAATGCTCCCCCACAGTACAAATTTGTTCCCCAGAATTAGGTCCAGCACTACACCATCCCTTGATTGACCTTCTACATGTTAATATAAAAATGTCTCTTGGTTACATTTCAAGAAATCCATCTCCTCCAAACCCTTTATGCTATACAATTAATGTTGGGGAGGTATAAAGTCCCTAATATAATTATCCTATTATTGTTTTTACACACTTTGGTGAATTTTCTCCATATCTGCTGCTCTACTGCTGACTGACTGTTTCAGGCCCAATAATACAACGCCAGGAGTGTGACTGCCCATTTTTTACTCTTAAACTCTACCAATAAAGCTTCATTTGAATACTCTTCCAAGGTGTTCTTCCTCCTTATTTCAGTAATTGACTCCTCAATTGAAATAATGCAACATTAAGTCTTCAGAAGGTGCTTTCCTTCAAATGGCCAGCTTTTCCTACTAAATACAAAATAACTCTCAGCCAAGTGAGTGAATGAAGGGATCACATCTATGTGTTGCCAATCAGTACTAACCTATGGTTTAGGTAGTTTGCTGCCACCATCCTCTTTCTTTGAATGGGTCTAAGGTCCTGCAATGCTGGAAGAAAAGCAGTCAAAATTCAGAGTCAGAAGAGCCCTTCCCTTAAACAATTTGGAATTTACTGCATGATAGCATTAACGTATAAGCTACACTAATAAGTCAGGCCTTGTTATTTTGGGTGGAGCTTATGTAGTCTCCAACATTAGTGCTTCCGGAATGATTATCTTATAGAACAGCACTCCTGGTGTAGTGATTGCAACAATGTCAGCCAGGTGGATCTCATACAATATGAGTTCCCTGATTGGAGCTGTTAACCTGATCCAATCAGGGCGCCCTGGCTGACAGATATAAACAGGAGTGAGGTTGTTAACTTGCTCGCCGAGCTGGCTCGTTTTTGTTCAGACTTTTCGTCACCATGCAAGGTAACATCATCAGTGAGGCCTCCGATGAAGCAATGTTATTCTACTCCGCTTGGAATTTATACTGTCAGGTCTGTTATGGTGAATAGTGTCATTTCCGGTGTTGATCTGTATGCGTTTGTATATGGAAGCCAACTTTATTTGGATTCTACACTGTGATGAAATGTCTGAATGAAAACAAGCCAGCTCGGCAAGCAAGTCAACTATCTCACCCACAACCCAAGTTACAAATCTTTGCTAAAACCATGAACAGGAGTGTCAGAGGTTGCTCGCTCTAGGACCCGGCATTGACCTAGCTGGATCAGTGTCGTGTACTATGTGCATGTGAATAAAGGGTGACTGGGTGATGGGATACTGGCATTCGTGCAGTTATTTCACTTGGGTTTTCTCTGCTGCCTTAGCAGTGGTGCCTCTCTAGTTATGTTCCTATGACTGTAGAAGTGTTGGCCCTCTGATTGGAATAGTGAATGGAAGGCCTGTACCATCCTTTATCTGTGTCCCCTGCCTGCTGTCTGGTGATTGGCTTCTCCTAGCAGTACCACAAGATGTCCATGCAACCTACTGGATGTATTGTCCACCTTAAAATCCCACTGACACCAGAACTTTCTCTCCCCCTAGCACCTATACTGGGAAGATTCATGCCCAAGGGTCCATGGATACTTGGTAAAAATCTAGGCTTTGAGAGTTAGGAGGTGAGTTATCTGCTGCAGGATCCCTAGACTCTGACCTGCTCTTGAGGCCATAGTATTTATTTGGCAAGTCCAGTTCGGTTTCTGGTCAATGGTAACACCCAAGGTATTCATAGAGTGAGGTTCATAAAGTGAATGATGGTAATGCCATTGAGTGTAAAAGGGTGATAGTTAGATTCTCTCTTGTTGCTTATGGTCATTGTCTGGCTCATGTATGGTACAAATCTTACTTGCTGCTTGTTGGCCCAAATCTGGTTATTATCCAAGTCTTGGAGAATTTGGACATATACTTCTTCAATATCTGAGGAGTGGTGAATGATGCTGAACATAATACAATCATCAACAATCACTCCCGCTTCTGACCTTATGAAGGAGAGAAGGTCATTCATAAAGCAGCTGAAAATGGTTGGGCCAAGGACACTACCCTGAGGAACTCCTGCAGAGATGTCCCAGAGCTGAGGTGACTGACCTCCAACAACCACGACCATGTTCTTTTGTACCAGGTGTGAATCCAACCAGCTGAGAATTCTATCCCTGATTCCAACTGATTCCACCACCATGCATGCCTGGATGTAATAGGACTGCAGAGGTGAGGTCTAATCCAATGGTTGTCTAATGCCTCAGCTTTGACTATCTGCTTTTACAGTTCGGCATGCAAGTAATCCTGTGCTGTAGCTTCATCAAATTGGCACCTCATTTTTAGAAATGCCTGGTACTGGTCCTGGCATGACCTCCTGCACTCTTCATTGAAATAAAGTTGACTTCCTGGTTTGAAGATAATAGCATAGTGGGAGTCATGAGGTTGCAGATTGTGTATGAGTACAATTCTGCTGCTGCTGATAGCTCACTATGTGTCATAAATGTCTAGTTTTGAGTGGCTTGATGGTGGTGAAGTCTACCGAATTTAGGATGTGGTATTGCTACTCATGATGGAGGTAATCCTCAATTTGAAGATGAGACTTTATCTCCACAAGAACTGTAAGGAAGTCACTTCACTGCTTACTATCATAGACAGAAGCATTTACAGCTGACAGATTGGTGAGGATGAGGTCAAGTATATTTTTCCCACTTGTTGCTTCCCTCTGCAGACCCAGTCTAGCAGCTATCTAGCAAGATCCGATCAGCTCGATCAGTAGTACTGCTGCTGAGCCACTTTTGGTGGTGGACATCGAAATCTCTCACCCAGAGTACTTTTTGCATCCTTGCCACCCTTAATACTTCCTCTAAATGATGTCCAACATGGAGAAGTACTGATTCATCAGCCGAGGTTAGGGATGGTGTATGGTCATCAGCAGAACATTTCTTTTTATATATTTGACCTGATGCCATGAAACTTCACAAGTTCCAGCGTCAATGTTGGGGACTCTCAGGGCAACTCCACCCAACAACTGTATACCACAGTGCTGCCACCTCTGCTGGATTGTCCTGCCAGTAGGATTGGAAATACCCAGAGGTGGTGTTGGGGTTAGCTGGGATATCATTAGCCAGGTATGATCCTGTGACAATGATAATGTCAGGCTATTGCTTGACTAGTCTGAGAAACCACCCACCCAATTATGGCTGTAGCCTCCAGTTGTCAGTGAGGAGGACTTTACACAGAATGGATGGGGCTGAATTTGCCCTTACAATTCTGGTCCTGAAGTTGATGCTGGCTATTGTCTGGCTTAATAGTTTGGAGACATTTTTAAAACGTTACAACTGAGTGGCTTTCTCAGCTATTTCAGAGGATATTTAAGAGTTATCTATAGGGCCCTAACATTCCCTGTTTTGGAAGATAAATAGATATTCTGGGAAAGTTGTATAAACTCTGCTGAATCTGATTCAAACTGGGACAAAAGTATGGTCCAGAAATTCTTGACCATTTTTCACCAGCAGAGGAGGCTCATGCACACAATTTTCCTTTGTACAGTTATCAGTCTTTGAAAGTTAGGAGCAGTGGTGTCTTGGGTGCTTGGGATCTAAAATAATGCCCAAAGTGCATGTGTACACTTCTGATATGAGATGTGATGTATGTCAAGGTGGGCAGGTGATGCCAGCTGGAAATACGCAAATCGTGCCCCAGTGCTGCCATTTAAGAGCTCAGTATTTGTGACGACAGCTTTGAACACATGTAACATATATTAAGCGGCAGGAAATTCCCTCATCTGTCACCAATGCTATTTTAAAGGATCATGGACAATCGCTGCTTAGTTGGCACTGCCCTAGAATGAAGAAATCACAATTTGCTGCCAGTTTACAGGACATTGACCTGAATGATGGGCTAATAATGGTCATGGCAGCATTGGTACGCTGCGAGCATTAAACAGAGTGTACTCCGCCAATGTTAACCTGGGAGTGCGTACAATCCCAGGTAACTGCCATGCGCTCTCTATTTGTGTGTATCCCGCAAGAAGGAACAAAATGAATTTATCCTTATTGGAAAGAAAGCCTCAGTGCAATTAGCAGATGGCAATGTGTGACGTTGTTAATATCTCCCATCTCAATCTTCGGAGTAGCTAGATGGTTAATAGTCCATCAGACAGTCACTACCAAATGGCAATGCTATCCACACTATTACTGACCAGACCAAACCCCTCCAAAATATTCAGAAGATAGTACAGACCCTAACTTTTTCTTATTTTAATGGTGTTGCATTCCAGATATAATTCGACTGGTCAAATACCAGATTTAAAGAAAAGCACACTTTATTCATCCACTACAGTTAAATTACGACAAAAAAAGAACAAATTGGAATAACTTAACTCTATTGGAAAACTTAACAGAATAATAGATACCATACCTATTACTAATTAAATATTCCAATATAGTAACATCCCGTAAACACACCCTTGGAAAAGATAAATTCAGAAAACAGATCATCTCACATGCAACTCCCGTAGCAGGTAGAGAAGCCTCAGCTTTTAGCTCCAACTGTGAGAGGGGAAAAAATAGCTTCCACTTCTTCAAGACTGCAGCAGCAACTGCTGAAAGTAGAAAAGGTTCGATTCCTGGTCAGGGAATAAAAGTTCTGTTCTTGTCAGTTTCTGTGGCCTAACTGGTCAGGATCCAGCTGTAAGCATAAAGATTGGTGGTTCAAGACTATCCAGGCATGGAGCTTAAGTCATTTTAAGGGTGGCATGGTGGCTAGCACTGCTGCCTCACAGTGCCAGGGACCCAGGTTCAATTCCACCCTCGGTGGACATATGTCACATCTCATATCAGAAGTGTGCACATGCACTTTGGGCATTATTTTAGATCACTGGCACCCAATAAACAGACACCACTGTTCCTAGTTTTAAAAGGCTGATAACTGTGTGGAGTTTCCACATTCTCCCACTGACTGAGTGGGTTTCCCCCTACAGTCCAAAGACGTGCAGGTTAGGTGGATTGGCCATGTTAAATTGTCTATAATGTCCAGGGATGTATAGATTAGGGAGATGGGTCTGGATGGGATGCTCTGAGGGCTGGTGTGGACTTGTTGGTCCAAAGAACCCATTTCCATGCTGTAGGGATTCTATATACAAACCTAAAATCCCTGGTTGTATGGGAGCTCGACCATACCTATTCAGGCTGTCTCTATTTAAAATTTAAATTACAATTTAAAATTAAACCCAAGGCCTCACAAGCTGTTTACTTTCTTACAGACTGCTCAGTATCTCTTGTTCAATCTCTCTTTTGAAAAGAACTAGGACAAAATACCCTTTTGAAGCCATAGTATTTTCACAAAGCCCTACACTGAGGTTGCAATCCTGGTGGCAGCAAGTGGCAAATTTCAAAAATGATGACATTACTGAAGCTTGGATATCTCACACATTGTTAGTCTCAGAGGTTCTGATTAGTAAATGGGTCCCTGAGCATCCTGGTCACTGTCTGTAGAGAATGCTTCTCCCCCGCCTCCTTCTCCTTCTTCTAGTATCTCGTTCTGCTCTGCATGGCCTCTGCTCTTTCTCCCTGAATACTGCATTCCCAAGGGATGTCTATTCGTGCGTCCAGGTCAGGGAGCAACTGGTTTATGCAGAAGCTTTGAGATCAGCAGCTGTCAAACCCACTCATTGTAGATTTTTCAAACTTGAGACAAATAGAAAGCACCAAAAACATCAAGAATCCCACAAACAACCAGAAGAAATCTCCCCAAATTCTGTCCACCACCTGAAAGTCAGGAGTGTGATGGAATACTCCCCACTTGCCTGGATGGGTGCAGCCCCAACAACACTCAAGAAGTTTGACACCATCCAGGGCAAAGCAGCCCACTTGATTGGCATCACATCCACAAGCATCCACTCCCTCCATCCTGCTCCTCAGTAGCAGCAGTGTGTACTATCTACAAGATGGACTGCAGAAGTTCATCAAGATTACTTGGGCAGCACCCCCCAAACTCACCACCGCTTTCATCTAGAAGGACAAGGTAGCAGTTACATGGGAACACCACATCATGCAAGTTCCTCTCCAAGGCACTCAACATCCCAACTTGTAAATATATCACTATTTCTTCAGTGTCACTGGGTCAAGATCCTGGAACTCCCTCCCTAAAGGCATTTGTGGGTCAACTTACAGCACACAGACTGCAGCAGTTCAAGAAGGCAGCTCATCACCACCTTTTCAAGGGCCACTAGGGATGGACAGTGAATGCTGGCTGAGCCAGAAATGCCCACATCTCACGAATGAATCCATTGCTGAGCTGGATCGCTGCTCTGGTTTGCAAACCCATGGACATGTGTACAGTACTCTTTCAACAACAGCCATGCTGCCAATAGAATTCTGATGTTGCAAACCAGTCACTTCTGCAAAGATTTCCTGCAATGCTTCTTCTGTGGATTCCTGCACTGAAAGCATTTTGAAAAATCCTCCCTGAAAATATTGATGAGAAGGTAAATGGTCATTCTTTGTCTGGTCATCATCAATAAAAGAAGTTCTGGGCTGACTGAAATATTCAGGCCAATGTCTTCAAACTTTTTGCTTCTTTAGCACCTCATCTAGTTCATTTCAGGGACTGAAGATCTTCCATTGACAGTTTATTGAGTTTGATAGTGATGGACAATAAAATGCTGGACCAGCTTGTGGCGCACCCATCCCATGAATGAACAATAAAAAAATGTTAAAGATCTCAGTGTTTCCTCAGAAAGGGCCAAACTACAAACGGGGGTGTTAGTGGTTGGTCAATTAACAGGGAAGAGTGGGAGGCGATGGCCTGGTGGTTAATCCAGAGACCCAGGTAATGTTCTGCGGTCCTGGGTTTGAATCCCACAAAGGCAAATGGTGGAATTTGAATTCAATAATTATCTGGAATTCAGTGTTGAATGATGACCATGAATCCATTGCCAATTGTTAGAAAAGCCCATCTGATTCACTAAAGTCCTTTATGGAAGGAAACTGCCATCCTTACCTGGTCTGGCCTACATAAGACTCCAGCCCCACAGGAATGTGATTGACTCATAACTGCCCCCTGGGCAATTAGGGATGGGCAATAAATGCTGCCTGGCCAGCAACATCCTCATCTCCTGAATGAATGAAGGAAAAGTAAAACTACACCATCAGGACTGTAATCAACCGAGGCAGAAAGGATTCCTAGTCATGTGCCTTGCTGATGATAATTGTATCTGTAAAACCCCAGAGTGAAAGATTGTCACATTGGGCTCCTTGAAATAACGTACAGTAAACTTTTTATTAGCCGGTAACTATGGGGCCAGGAGTGTGCCAATTGATCAAATATTCCAGTTGATCCAGAGGTGCACTTAATTAATGTAAAAACACACTAAGCAATAGAAACGTAATGCTGGGGGTATACATATCACTATTATACTTTATTTACAGTATAAATCACTTCAATAATAATGCAACTTTTCCTGAAATTAAACTTTCTGGCAGAGACCCTTCTCATTCATACCCTCAATTGAGTACTTGGCCATTACTGTAGATCGGGGTATTCTTGGCTTTCATTGGCAGGGGAATTGAGTTTAAGAGCCATGAGGTTATGCTGTAGCTCCATAAAACCCTAGTTAGACTACACTTGGAATATTGTATTTAAGTTCTGGTCACCTCATTATGGGAAAGATGTGGAAGCTTTATATAGGGTGCAGAGGAGATTTACCAGGATATTGCCTGGACTGGAGGGCAGGTCTTATGAGGAAAGGTTGAGGGAGCTAGAGCTTTTTTTTATTGGAGCAAAGAAGGATGAGAAGTGACCTGATCGAGGTGTACAAGATGACAAGAGACATAGATAGAATGGATAGCCAGGGACTTTTTCCCAGGGCAGAAATGACTATTACGAGGGGGTATAATTTTAAGGTGATTGGAGGAAGGTATAGGGGAGATGTTGGAGGTAGTATTTTTACACAGAGAGTGGTGGGGGTGTGGAATGCGCTGCCAGCAGTGGTAGTGGAGTCAGATACTTTAGAGTCTTTTCAGTGACTCTTGGACAGACACATGGACGATAGTACAATGTAGGGTATGTAGGGTAGCTTAATCTTAGTAGGATAATAGGTTGGCACAACATCGTGGGCCGAAGGGCCTGTACTGTGCCGTACTGTTCTATGTTCTATGTTCAAGAGGAAATTGACTTGAGTCAACTGTTGACATTATGTGTGGCCATTCGATTGAACGACACATATATTTACATTGAGATAAATAAATTAAAAACAATAATAATTGGACAGAATAATACAGCAAACTTTGCTGCATTTGAGGTATATAATTTTTGCTGGTTTATCAAGAGTGCTGGTTAAAACAAAGTTTGCTGTAATTGCTTTAAATAAAACTGGGCTGAGTCTAATATGGCCAAATTAAAAGGCCCACTTATGATCCTAAAAACCATGTCACAATGCTCTGATGTAGTCAACAGCTCATTTAACATTATGACTAGGTGAAGAGGGATTGCCCTTTCTAATCTCCTGGGTTAGTTGTAACAAATATGTTTCATTCTATATAACGGGCAGCTGCATCACAATTCTTGAAACAAGGTACTAGTCAAAATTAATTTATTAATTATAAGGATCTAATTACAAGGTTTTCTTGAATGAAAGAGAAAGGAATTTAATTACTAACTAACCCGAAGAAAAGTAATAAAATGCATCAAACGCACACAAAAATGGAACAGTTTCTAGTACGATAGGAAGATAAAGAATATTCCATTTAATTCAGTTCTTAAAGAATGATTGAGTTATTATAGATGGAAGATAGTAACTGGTTTTGTTGCAGTGGTTTATAGGCCTCCCGACAGCAACTAAGACAATAGGATGTAGTAAATGGACAGTAATAATAGACTCCTGTGAGAAAAGTGTGACAGTAATCATACATGATTTTAATCTGTATTTACATTGAATGACTCAGATTGGCAACCTTCCTTGGTGGAATGTGGGCATCACTGGCCAACCAGCATTTATTGGTCATCCCTAGTTGCCCTTCAGGAGGTGGTGGTGAGCTGCCTTCTTGAACTGCAGTTTGGATGAAGAATTCATGGAGTGTTTCTGGAAAGTTTCATAGGGTAGCATGATCTAGAGCCAACCAGACAGCAGGCTATACTCAAACTCATAACGTAGAATGAGGCTGGGCTAAGAAATCACCTTATATTGAAGGTGCCTGTAGATAGTAGTGAACATAGCATGACTGAACATCATATTCAGAGTGAGGGAGAGAAAAGTGGGCCTAAGACTAGTATTTTAAACTTAAATAATGGCAACATTGAAGCAGAACCTGGAGGTACAGAGGGATCTGGTTGTCTTGGAATTTGAATCGCAAAGTCAGCATGCACGAACAGCAAATGATTAAGAAGACATTTATTGCAAGAGTGATGGGATAAAGAAGTAGGGATGTTTTGCTGCACTTGTAAAGGATATTAGGAAGATCACATCTGGAGTACTGTGTACAGTTTTGGTTTTCTTGTTTTAAAAAAAGAATATAAGAAGCAGTTCAGAGAAGGTTTACTCAGTTGATTCCTGGGATGGGAAGGTTATGTTATGAAGAAAGGTTAGACAATGTATCCATTGGAATTCAGAAGAATGAAGGTGATCTAATTGAAGCACATATGATTCTGAGAGGCCTTGACAGGGCAGATGCTAAAAGGGTGTTTCCCCTGGGGGAAGAACTGGAACTAGAGAACAAAGCTTAGAATATGGGGCCGACTATTTAAGGTGACTAGAGTCATAGAGCCACAGAGGTCTACAGAACAGGGAAAGGTCCTTCAGCCCATCGAGTCTGCACCAATCAAAAACACTCGCCTCACTATTCTAATCCCATTTCCCAGCACTTGGCCCATAGCCTTCAAAACTTTGGCTTCACAAATGCACATCTAAATACTCCTTCAATGTTATGAGGGTTTCTGCCGCCACCACCCTCATAGCCAGTAAGTTCTGGATTCACACCACGCTCTGGGCGGAAATTGTTTTCCTCTCATTCCCGCTAAACCTCCTGCCTTAAACCTATGTGCCCTGGTCATTGATTTCCCCCCAGCAAGCGGAATAGTTTCTTCCTGTCTACTCTATCTATGCCACTCATAACCTTAACATCTCAATAAATGACAAATGACATCACCTTCCAGTCGCAACCCATTTTAACTCCCCCTCCCACTCCCTGGGTGACATGTCCATCCTGGGCCTCCTCCAGTGTCACAATGATGCCGCCCACAAACAGGAGGAGCAGCACCCCATATTCTGCCTCGGGAGCCTACAACCCAATGGCCTAAATGTGGATTTTACCAGTTTCAAAATCTCCCCACCCCCGGCCTCGTCGCATGACTAACCTTCCCTCTCATCCCCGCCTCCTTGATCTGAAACAACTTGTCCATCTTCTCTCCCACCTATCTGCTCTTCCCACCTCAGTGACCAATCCCCCCACACCCTACCTGCACTCAGCTATCACCATCCCATCTACCTTCCCCAGCCCCACCCCCTCTCTCTATTTATTTCTGAGCTCCCTTCCCCCTCCACCATTTCTGAAGAAGGGTCCCGACCTGAAACGTCAACATTCCTGCTCCTCTGATGCTGCCTGGCCTGCTCTGTTCCTCCAGCTCCACACGGTGTTGCATCTCAATAATGTCCCCCTCTCAATCTCCCCTGTAGTAAGGAAAACAACCCCTGTCTATCTAACCTCTCTTCATAACTGAAACTCTCCTGCCTAAGCAACATCCTCGTAAATCTCCTCCACACCCTCTCCAGAGCCACCACATCCCTCCTATAATGTGGATTCCAGAACTGCACACAGAACTCTTGCTGAGGCCTAACCAACATTTTATAGAGAATCAGCGTCACCTCCCTGCTCTTAAAACTCTCTGCCTTGCCATATAAATGCAAAAATACCCCCCGCCTTCTTAACCGCTAAGAGATTTTTATTTCTTTGAAAGGGAGGTGAGTCCTTGGAATTCTCCTCCCTAAAGATGGGTTGAGACAGGGTCATTGAACATTTTCTGTCAGAGGTACATAGCTTCTTGATGAACAAGTGAATGGAAGGTTGGGAATGGGCAAGGAAGTGGAGTAAAAGACCACAATCAGATCAGCCATGAATGGTACAGCACGTTTGAGGGGCTGAATGGCCTACACTTGCTTGAATTCAATGATTGTATAACAAATGCAATAGAGAAGTAATGAAGATGGAGTCACCAACATAATTGTACCTCCATCCGCAACGATCAAAACCCACAAAAAACCCCACAGAAGTGACTTAATTAAATTGCTTGGAAAATTATATTCCAGCTGTTTTTGGAACCATTGGAACACCTAATCATGTCTTAGATACCGCTAACCAATTATAATTAAATAAAAACACAAAAAAGAAAGAGATTGCAAAGAAAAGTAAACTAAAAAACAAGTAAAGTTGGTGGTAAAACATCGTCAATTGTCTATTGAAATGTGATAGGTATATTTTGAAACCATCTGATGGAGAATATTGGAAAGTCTACACGGCCAGGAGAGGTCAGTAGATACTCACTTATTGCTGAACCACCAATCTGAAATGTGAGAAGTCATAAAGTTGTCTGAGCTGGCTAAATATTTACCCAATATGATTTGTGTAACCAGCAATTTTATCAGAGTGTGCAAATTGTAATCTATTTTTTACATCTATATATGAAGCAGATCTGTTATGGGAACAAGCCATATTTAAAGCATTTCTAATTTATTCAGATAAAAAGCCCAGTATTATACATTATTCGCCAAAATGTTGATAGATAGAACATAGAACATAGAACATTACAGCGCAGTACAGGCCTTTCGGCCCTCGATGTTGCGCCGACCTGTGAAACCAATCTGAAGCCCATCTAACCTACACTTTTCCATTATCATCCATATGTTTATCCAATGACCATTTAAATGCCCTTAAGGTTGGCGAGTCTACAACTGCTGCAGGCAAGGCATTCCATGCCCTTACCACTCTCTGAGTAAAGAATCTACCTCTGACATCTGTCCTATATCTATCACCCCTCAATTTAAAGCTATGTCCCCTCGTGCTAGCCATCACCATCCGAGGAGAAAGGCTCTCACAGTCCACCCTATCCAATCCTCTGATCATCTTGTATGTCTCTATTAAGTCACCTCTTAACCTTCTTCTCTCTAACGAAAACAGCCTCAAGTCCCTCAGCCTTTCCTCATAAGACCTTCCCTCCATACCAGGCAACATCCTGGTAAATCTCCTCTGCACCCTTTCCAATGCTTCCACATCTTTCCTATAATGTGGTGACCAGAACTGTACGCAATACTCCAAGAGCGGCCGCACCAGAGTTTTGTACAGCTGCAACATGACCTCACGGCTCCAAAACTCAATCCCTCTACCAATAAAACCTAACACACCGTACGCCTTCTTAACAACCCTATCAACTTGGGTGGCAACTTTCAGGGATCTATGCACACGACACCGAGATCTCTCTGCTCGTCCACACTACCAAGAATCTTACCATTAGCCCAGTACTCGGTATTCCTGATACATAAGGAAATGGAGATTGTTGAGGACCTCCCTTCAATTCTAGGTGTTTAAGTCTAAATTCTGCACATTTAGTTAACAATCCACGTTCACAAACCCACCAGCACAATTCTTCCGAATGCAAGATATCAAGCAGCTTCTCATTCACTTGCCTTTCCAACACCAATGAAAGGTGTTTCCATCGTTGTCTTTTGCTGTAGTCACTGCTGATGTTACCACATCAAGCAATCCACTGTGAGGGATATCAGAAGTTAGGTAACACCTGCATTGCCAGAATAGTTCACTTCAATAACCGTAACAAACACTGGGCTGGGGTTTCAGGGGTACGTTCCTTATGCTTCTTCCAAAAACCGTGGGACCGTTTGTCATGTTCGAGGTGCTACATGAATGCAAGCCATTGTTGTTGGAGTTATTTTGACAGCAAGAGCTGGAGGGAACGGGTTTCCAGGCCAGAACGCTTTGATCTGGATTTCTCCCCAGTGCATTTGCCTGGCTGGTAAGTGATTGCATAACTTTATATAGTGCAAAAGACTCTGATCTGAACCTTCTGTTTAAATAAAGATTGTTCTGAGTTATAATTCAATAGTTTCACAACTAGGCTCAAATGGAAGGACACTGGAAATGTCCTATATCCACTAGTGTATGGGTCGGTAACTGCTCTGATGCTGATGATAAGGTGCTTTGGGTAGAGTTTTGTCCCCAGTCCTTCTTCTTATGCTTCTCTAGGAGCTTTCTACTAGTTTATATAGAGGGATGATCCATGAATAAGTCTCAGCAGAAGAGATACCTTTTGTAACAAGATGTACTTTAATGAATCTTAGGAGGCGCGTACAGGTTATATTACACTGAACGTTAAACTGATGAATAGAGGAAATGTCTGTCTCCGAATGCAACTGCCCAGAATTGTCCCAGAATCCTAAAAATGCCCAGTGTTCCACCTAGTGATTCTGTTATATATAAGAATGGGTGAAGCTTCTGCTCAGCTCCTAGGCTAACCCACTCATGTCTATTAAAGTAGCTATTGTCCCAGACAGCTGGGCAACTCATTAGAGAGAGAACTGTTGGTGGTGTTTTAATCTGAAGGTTGAGAAGATGGTTCATTGAGGGTGACTTCGGGCAGTACAGTCATTGAAGCTGTGCTATGGATGGCCCACTGTATTGCAAACCAGTAACCCAGCCAACCAACCCCTGTATTGAGTACCTTATGTAAGACTAACCAGAGGACTCATATTTATGACAATTGGCAAGGAGGCACTGAACTGAGGTTGAGGAAAATATTTCCTTGCGCAACAGGTTATGTTCAGAAACGATTTGCCTGAAAAGAGTTGGGATCAGTTTCAATTGTACTATGGAAGATGTCATACATCTGAAAAGGAAATGGTTGCAGAGCTGTGAGGAAAGAATATCGGCAGTTGGTTTAATTCGATAGCTGTGACAGAGCCAGCACAGGTACGATAGAGTGAATGGCCTCCAGTGTTGTAAGATCACACCATCAGTGATCTATACACAGGACAATGAGCAAATTCAAAGTGAAATTGCAGTATCTATGTGACAGAATGTCCCAATGCACAAGGCACAATGTTTACTTTCTTTCACAGCTTCATTACATTATCACACATTGGCATTTTGGCTTCTCTTCCAAACAAAAGTAAAATCCTTTTCGGTGTCCAGAAGAAGAGCTACTTCTTCCTTTTGTAATTTGACAAATAGTGACATGGTCAGAGAAATCAAAGACATTCAAAAATGTAGCTCAAGCACCTTTACAGAGCTAAGACAGTTAGTTAAGCTTCTGCTCACATTGTTAGCAAAAGCTGCATCGATGTTTCATCGTTCTTTGCTCACATCAAACTGTAAGAGCGGGATAGACATAAGAGCTGATTTCCCGAGCCACCATCTGCTGGGCAGAGCCTCACCAGTAGTGGTTGCAGATTGGAAAATGCTTGGGTGCCCAGTTCATCACATGTCCAGTTCTCCAGGTGCAGTTCAAGGGATAAATCTGAGGCTTATTTTCACGCAAGCTCTCATGCTGAATTTCATAATTCCATGCTACATGAGGCAGGACATCATTGCCAATCCCTTCCTCCTTGCCCCCCGCCCGTGGATGCTCCCAGTGTCTTCAACATCTCTGACAGAACACCAAGTGTTGTATGGGCTCAGACCCTTCCTTTATTGACACTATGCTCCAGGCTGGCCTCTCTCTGTCCCAACTCCCAGCAATAATTGATATCTAGCCATGGAGCCCTAGGAGCTCCCATAATAGGTTGACGCAATCATTCCTTTATAAATATCAATAGAAGGGAAGGTACCGGAGAGGGGTCACCCTTTGACCAAAGTGTTCTCCTTAGTGATGAAGAGCATACTCTGACATTCAAAAAGGACGTTTTATTAGCGCTACACAAACCCTCAATAGAACTTTCTAAGTCTGTCTTGGGGATCTTTAGCGTTGACCAGACGTCACTCTGGAATATCCCATTCCCTAAATTTTCAGCCTGTAATTTGGTTTACAAACAGAATTAGCATCAGTAC
Source organism: Ginglymostoma cirratum (assembly GCA_024137785.1). NCBI lineage: Eukaryota > Metazoa > Chordata > Chondrichthyes > Orectolobiformes > Ginglymostomatidae > Ginglymostoma > Ginglymostoma cirratum. The sequence continues at coordinate 7,506,211 of JAHRHZ010000048.1, read as the reverse complement.
AGATGCTTTCCCGTGGCTGGTCATGGAGTCATAGAGTCATACAGCACAGAAACAGACCCTTCATTTCAACCAGTCCACACCAAATATAATCCCAAACTAAACAAGTCCCACCTGACTGCTCCTGGCCCATATCCCTCCAAACTTTCCTATTCATGTACTTATCCAAATGTCTTTTAAACATTGTAATTGTACCCACATCCACCACTTTCTCAGGAAGTTCATTCCACATGCGAATGACCCTCTGCGTAAAACATTTGCCTCTCATGCCTTTTTAAAATCTATCTCCACTCACCTTAAAAATGTGCCCTATAGTCTTGAAATCCCGAATCCTAGATTGTTGTGAATTTGGACATTAATTGCCTACTCCAGTGCAAATGATGCATTGTCAAATTAGAGAGATCTAGCAGGTAGTGAGATCCCAATCAGGGAAAGCATTGATGACCTAGTTTGGACAGATATATATCCCTAGCCCCTCAGACAGATGTCTTTTTCCCAGTTTTGCAATCGTTGCCTGGAGTGCACTAATTTTTTGAAAATCAGCCGTGGCTTGAAGATCAAAGTGTTTTAAGAAAGTACATGGAGAAATATTGGGTTGGAACAAATCTTCCCTATGTCAGGGAATAGTTTAAACATTCTCATTCATGATGATGTTTATCTATCTTAAATTGCTAAAACCATCAAGGCTATGGATTTTCCAAAACAAATTGTCAAAATTGTCAATGTGAGCAAAGATTTGTCTTGTAATGGCTGAGAAAGTCGATTGTAATGGGTTTGTTTCTTGGGCCTTGTTTATCTTCAAAATGACAGATAGGAAGTTCCCCCCATTACAAACCAGATGTGTGTTCTTTGCCACACTGGTGAAAGACAACATAAGGTAGCTTACAGTGAGATGTGCGCACGCCTTGGCACATATGCATTAGAGGCTTAACATCTATTTGAAGCCTCTCACTGTAACTTTGATTCACCTATAAACAGTGGTGCATACACATAGGAAAACAGGGCTTGAATATGACCTGGTTGGGGCTCTCTTAAAAGAGTCACTGCGGATTGCTGCCAACAAGACTAAGTGATCATGATATAATTACATGAATATGGAGCTGGAGGGCTACGAACAGAGAGCAGCAAACCCTGCCAACTACTCCTTAACTCTCCAATTGCTGTTCCCTCACTTGTGGTTGTGATTCACAATATCCCCTCTCCCCTTCCAGACCGAAACCCCCACCATCGTCAACATTTACCATTTGCCTCCCTCCTCCAGTTGATTTTACTGACATTTGTGGATTACATTATTACACTGTTATATCAAAGCACCTCATAACCAATTGATTGCTTTCTGAAATGCAGTCATTGCCATTCCGTTAGCAAACAGAGCAGTCAATGTACCTGCAGCAAGGGTCTCACAGACAGTGAACAGATGAATAACCTGGAAATCTGTTCTCCTTGATCTTGGTTTTGGCAAGGAAGGAAATTTAAGATGAAATTGTACAGAAAGTATGCACATAATGGAAAATAGCGAATAAAAGAGCAAAATAATTAAGAATAAAACGCTTAAGTTTACAAGAAACAAACTACTGAGAGCTGAGGAAAAGGAAAACTCAACCAGAAGGACTGTTGTGGCATGTTTAGTTTCTTTGAAGTGTACCTGCAATGAGAAGTCTGTTGCCACACCTTCCTGTTTTAAAAGAAGTGGATTAAAGCTATAATTTAAATCACCCACAGAGAATCTCACATGAATGCATCAATGGCCACTTCTTGCTTTTTCTGCAGCAGTGATCACAAAGCACTTGTTAAAAACTTCATTGATTTCAAGAAGGTTTTCGCTGGTATCCATTGGCTTCCACTCTGGTTTATCACGAGGCAGCATGGCACCCTGGAGCAGATACTTCAAAGTTAAATGCTACAACTCCAACTGCAGTCTCAAGACCAGCACAAGCATCACGAACTACTGCAATTTCAATGCAGAAATATTGTATTGAAGGCTTTTCCTTTCATGGTTTTTTTTTGAGGATTCATTTCTAAAGGATTTCAAAAATTCATTTGTTTTGAATACTGTGAGGATATCTGGACCGATTTCTTCTTTAGGTCACTAAATAGATATTCCGTCATAAAAGGAGACACTTCCCAAAAGTCACATCTTCAGCTAAGCCATTTTCTGATGAAGGGTTTAGGCCCGAAACGTCAAGTTTTCCTGCTCCTGTGATGCTGCTTGACCTGCTGTGTTCATCCAGCCCCATACTTGTTATCTCTCTTCAGCTAACTGCTTGGATTTACTGAAAGTCACATGTCTGAGTTTACAGATATCAGGAGGGTGGCAATTTGAGGTTGTTTGGAGTTCATTTGGGGAGTAGTGTGTGAAACATTAAGATCAGCCTTTCTGAGAAATCCTTTTCCAGGAACCCAGGAAAGATCTGATAAACCAAAACATCTATTCTTCTTGAAAGCCCTCTAGAAGAAGTCCTCTTAATCTGCTGAATTAACTTCATTTGAAGAGATTCTAGAGGGACATGAACGTACATATAGTGACAACTGTCTTGTCGAGTGTCCTGTCTACATTAACAAGGCCGCAAGATTGAAAGCAATTGGAAACACTTGTTATATTACCCTATTCTCTGATAATTGACAATCTTTTCAGCCAAAATACCTTTGTTTTAATATTTGCAAAGAAAAGATGAATTTATGTGTGTTTGTTTGTATGTGAATGTGTTTGAGTATGTATGTATGACAGGGAGAGAGTGCATGTGTGTGTGCGCGTGTCTGTATGTGTGTGCGCGTGTCTGTGTGCGTGTGTGCGTGTCTGTGTGCGTGTGCGCGTGTCTGTGTGCATGTGTTTGTGGTTGAGGTTATTTTGAACTGACTATATTGAATTGGCAAATTAGATCAAAGGATGGGCCAATAAAAATGCAGCAGCAGATATTTAAGGACACATTACAGAAAATGCTGAACAGATACATTCCAAGGGATAGACATGTCATCCATAGTTAACCAGAAAGTTTAAACTACCAAACTTAAAGAAAAGAGCATATAATTGAGCAAAGATAAGTGGAAGGTCGGAAATTTGGGTATATTATGAAACTAGTTGAAAAGACCAAAATAAAGATGGAAAATTAGAGTTTGAGACAAAGCTAACAAGAAATATAAAAACAGATAGTAAGAGCTTCAATAAATATTTGGAAAAGAAGATAGTAGACAAACTGAGCACTACTCTCATAGAAAATGAATCTAGAGAATTAATACTCAAAAGTAAAGAGAAGGCAGATAAATTGAACAGTAATTGTGCACTAGTCTTTACTTTTGAAGATAGAAGTGATGTCCTAGAAGGAACAGTAACTCAAGTGATGGAAGGAAAGGAAGAACACTGTAAAACTCTAGACCCGAAGAACTGTTGATTTCCTTTATAAAAACTAATTCTGGGGAGTTGGGCATCTCTGGTAAGACCAGCATTTATTAATATTTTTATTATTTCATGGGATATTGTTAGCTAGATCAGCATTTGATAACCATCTCTAAATACACTTGAGTTTAATGGGTTGCTCAGCCAGTACAGGGGGCAGTTAGAATCATACACATTGCTGTGGGCCTGCAGTTTCACGCAGGCCAGACCAGTTAAATAGAGGAGGCTTCTGGTTTGTGAATATTCAAATTACAAATGTTCATACTTAGGAAAGCAATTCCATGCACATATTGAAAATTTAAAAACCCAACTTCTGAACCTTTCCCGTACTTACAAAATGCTTTCCATTATCTTGAACTGTGCTTCAACTTGCTAATGGACTCCAGGACAGAACATATCTTTCCCTAAAGGATATTAGTAAACTAAATTGTTTTTCACAGCAATCGATGATAGTTTCATGGTAACCATTGCTGAGACTAGCTTTCAATTCCAGATTTTATTAATTAAATTCAAATTCCACCAGCTGGAGTCACTTATAGGCCAAACCAGTTCGGATCAGGGTGCCCCTTCCCTTGAGGATATTTGTGAACCAGGCGACCTTTGCAATAATCTAGTAGCTTTGTGGTCACTATTTTTGAGATTCCAGATTTTCATTAATGAAATGAGTCCAAAATTTACCAGCTGCTACTTGAGCCCCTGACTCCAGATTGGTAGCTACTGGATTACTAACTCTGTGTTGTATCACTCTGCCACCATACACCCTCAAACGGGAAACTTCTTACATTCTCATAACGGAATGTTAGAACCCCAAGACCCCAAGCTACAACTGTCACAGAATCGTACAGTTATACAGCATAGAAACAGACCCTTTAGTCCAACTAGTCCATGCCGTACATGATCCCAAACTAAGCTAGTCCTGCCTGCCAATCCTGGCCCTTATGCCTCCAAACCTTTCCTATTCATGTACTTGTCCAAACGTCTTTTAAGCATTGTAACCGTGCCTGCATCCACCACTACCTCAGGAAGTTCATTCCACATGCAAACCAAACTCTGTGTAAAACAATTTGCAATTTATAAATCAATATCCTCACACCTTAAAAATATGTGCCCTAGTTTTGAACTCACCCACCTTAGGGAAATTCACCGTATGTGTGTCCTTCATGATTTTATAAACCTCTATAAGGTCATCCCTCAACTGCCTACGCTGCAGTCAGAAACATCTCTGCTTATCCAGCCTTTCTTTGCACCTCAAACCTTCCATTACCAGCAACATTCTGGTAAATCTCTTCTGAACCCTCTGTAGCTTACAAATAGCTTTCCTATAACTGGGTGACCAGAACTGGACACAGTACTTCAGAAGAAGCCTCACCAATGTCCCGTACAACCTCAACATGACTTCCCAACTCCTAAACTCAAAGACCTGAGCAATGAAGGCAAGTGTGCTGAACGCCTTCTTAACCACCCTGTCTACACGTGATGCAAGCTTCAAAGAATTATGTACTTGAACATCTAGGTCCCTCGGTTCTGGTCTTTTGTAGCAAGTCAAAGTTGAAATTGTCGTCAAAGCACAGTGGCATCATTAGATCCGGCTCAATCTGCATTTATAGTTTAATAGAATCCGAGCTTTGGGTAAGTGGTTTAGCTGCTTGAGTGGGAGAGCATGTTAAAATCAGAAACAGAGGAAATGGGTAGCTTTCCATTGATTAATTAGCCTGAAGCTTTTTAATTGCTTATCTGGTTGGTCTTTGCTGGGTTGGTAGGCTTAAAATCCTCTTTTTGATGACTACTGCTACTGCTGTTGGCACTGTCGCTGCAGAAGCCATTTTTGTTGGCAACTGTACAATTCCAGAGATGTGTTGGAATATTGACTAACTTTTGTGGCTGGTTGGCCATTAGCATTTCCCAATGGTTTTTATCAATGATTCAAAACATCCCGAAAACGGTTCACTTTCCCACACTGTGAGTATTTTCCACTGAAGGTTCACCCTCTGTGGAACACACTTGATACTTTATCATCCATTCAAATCAAATGCAGAGCAATGCCTTTATTATCCTGATATTGATTTTCTATGGTTCAGCGCATCATAAATAGCAGTGTGACCTGTCCATTTGGATGTGTTGAATTCTTTTTTTGAAACAAGCCAAGTTTTGCAACATCTCAAAGACTCAAGGGCACCACTGTAGGAAGAAGTTTGGGTTTTCTGATAAACCTAGTCTGGCTTGACTCCACCGAATCTATCTTTCCAACCTGTTAAAGGAGCACTCAGTCTTCCTGATGCCAGCAAGCAATCAATTCTGCACTATTGGGACTAATGTTGATTAGAGCCCTTCCTAGCCTACTGAAGGCCATTATAACGGTTAGGTCAACATGCGTGGCTGCAGCATTCCCGTTCACTGGATTGGCACTTTGCTCTTGCAGTCTTTAGGTATATAACCTTAGGTATATAACTGCAATATCACATGATGGATATTAATCAGTTTCTGATTATTTGCAGATTTTCTTTGGTGTATATTTCAAGTGCAAACTGGAGGTTACAAGCATGCTCCTTGCTGACCTTGATGGAAGTACTGGGGGCACTCAAGTTGCAAGCCTTACCACATTTCTGAAATTTGATCATCATGCCTTCATTCAGAGCTGTTGTGACATTATTAATCACTTCAACAAAGAAGGGGCTGAAAAGACCCAAGTATAAAAAAAACACTGCACTGCCTGACCTCCATATAACATGTTAAATAGTTTGGAAAGAGTGTCACCTGACACACTTTCCACAGCATACCATTGAGTAGCTCCATTTGTTTTTCCAGTTATCCAAAGGGGAACCGTAGTCCTCCCATCCCAGTCTGGCAATTGCTCAGCCAATGAAAGGTTTAGTTAAGTCTATTGAAAATCGCAACATTTGAACTACTTTTTAAAACTACTTCGGAAAATACAATGTATAGCTAATCAGGGGTTAATCAGGTCAAGCGTTATGAGCAGGCATTTCAAAATGACCATTGCTTCAAAGGGGTTCAGCTCTCTTGTCTTAATTTTAATTAATTAGCCTACGTACTTTCTAAAGAAGTGAATTGTACTCCACACCCTGAAACCTGGAATTGCCTTTGTAGTTAGCAAAACTTTGTAGTTAGTGTATGCCTGAATTTGTTTAAGAAGTGTATTATCTATTAATGCGATGCTGTGATAATCCAGTGCTAAACTGGATACAATTTTGTTGAACTCTAAAATATTACCCGGAGTTTATTTGACTCTTAAATTAGCAAAACAGGGAGCCAAGATCATGGATTTTTCGCTTCATGTGAACTAGTAATCTGTAAAGCACAACATGCGTTGCCTGTAATGTAGTAAATACCACGAAACACTTCACAAGAGTGTAATGAAATGCATTGGTAGATTGAGGTGGATGGTGCAAGTTACTCCTGCGCTACTCTGAAGGAAGGTAGCAGGGATAGGCTCCGTAGGTCAGTGAAGTGTTGGTCAGGTGAATTCTAAGCATCTGGCTATCAGTCGCCCAGTAACAGCACTCACATAGAGAAAAATTGCTTCGCAGAGCAGTCCCTCACATGAACATTGCTCTCGATCCTCAGTGTTCATGGTCAAAGCCATCACAACCAAACTGAAGATGCTCTTCACACTGTGCTTCTCCAACCTATTTTTCGGAGCCACCGTGTAGGCTGATCCCCTGTTGGGAAGGAGGAAATCTATGGACAAGCTCCTTTTTAGTTGCTTACTAACTGACTTTAATTTCCTTCCTATTTTGGGTCTAACCTGCCCATGACAAAGATAGAATGTGTTTGCATTTTGGTCCACTGGCCAATAGTTTTCACCAGTCATCACACCTACAGTGAATGATTGAGACCTCATCATTTTGGAGATACTGGAGCTAATACTGGTTGCTGTCATTAATTGTGGAATCCAGGGTTTTCAAAAACAATACATTTACTCTTCTCTATTTCCAACAGAAGTTGAACAGAATATCTTGTAATTGCCATAGACTGCCTTTATTGAATTATTAACGATGAGTAATTTTGGATATCTGGTTCAGACTGGAGCTCACTTGAACTGAACAAGTTTCATCCCATTAAACGTAAATTCTGTTCAATGCAACACGTTCAGGATCACTATTTGTGCAACTTTAGCCTTTCTGAATGTATACAACTCCAAAATTATTTTAATCTGTTTATTAGTTTTCTGAACCTTGCCGGCAAACAACTGTTAACTCATTTAAATGCTGACTCCTTCAGAGATTTCAGTGAGCTTAGAGTTTGGATGTACAATGTTTCTCAGTCTAAAGCTTCAGGCTGATAATCTTTGGAAACTAACACAAGAGCTCAATGTAACTATTCCAGACATGTACTGTTGGCTGTCACTGGGGTCAGCATTCAGTGGTGGAGATAACATCACTGACTGTCAACGACAGGAAAAGAAAGGTACACTTACCTCTTTGATGTTTGTTATCCTTGCCTCCAACTCCAGTGCTTCCCAGATATGTTACAGCCCCTGAGGTAAGGGGCTATAAGATTGATACCCTCATTGGTGTCAACTATTCCTCCATCATCAACCTACACTGCCATTTTAATCCATGCATTTTTCCGATATAACTTTCTCCACTGCTGAAGACAATCATTCTGCTCTGTGATTTGTCTTTGATGTGCAATGTCACTATTGGGACTATCTCCTTCTGTGAATTTCATTGTATTATTTGGCAAAGTGGCATTTCAGTTCATTACTTAAGGTACACTATCCTCACTGCCCTAGAAATTCCCTCAGACATTCTTTCTTGTTGATTCTTGTTTTGTTTCATTTATCTATGATGTTGTGACTGTGGTATTTATGAGTAGAAAGATGCTGCTCCCAGTTCTCTGTCCTTGGCTGGGTCTAAGGGTCTTTTTGGGTCACAGTAGTACAGGAGCAAATAGGGTGGCACAGAAGCTGAGTGGTTAGCACTGCAGTCTCATAGCATCAGGGACCTGGGTTTGATTCTCGAGCGACTTCCTGTGTGGAATTTACACATTCTCCCTGTGTCTGGGTGGGTTTCCTCCGGATACTCCGGTTTCCTCCCATAGCCTGAAGATGTGCAGGTTAGTTGGATTGGCCATGCTAAATTATCCTATAGTGTCCAGGGACATGTAGCCTAGGTAGGTTAGCCATGGGAAATGCAAGTTTACGGGGATATGGTAAGGAGGTGGGATACTGTTTGGAGGGGCGGTGTAGAGTCGATGGGCTGAATGGTCTGCTTCCACTCTGTAGAGGTTCTGTGAACCACTAGAGAGTGTACATGAGGAAAGGTTAGTTTCTTAACAAGAAGTAGCTTATTGAATGACAGGAATTGTGTACAAGTTATATTAGTAAGATAAATATTGCTACTGAGACAATATGGAGAGAGGCCTGTACTTCACTCAATCTTAAAATGCTCCCCCTTATCCCCATACAGTGTTATCGGATTGTGTGGTGTTTAATATAGTCTCCAACATTAACACTTTCAGAACAATTAAATACCGATGATCCACCTGAAAAGGGTCGTTTATGATACTTCATCTAAAGAATGGTACATCTGGTAGTGCAGCACTCCCTTAATGTAGAACTGGAAGCATTATTTAAGATTCTCAAGGCTCTGGGCAAAACACACAACATGCTTCCTTAGGTGTAAAGAGCTTTGGGACATGCTGTGGTCATGAAAGGTGTTGTCTTACTTTGAATACTGCCAATATTTTGAAACCATTTTTATTGCACTTTTAGGCATTTGGTACAATGTCAATCATGCCTGAGTACAATATTGTAACTGTTTTTTGTTATTTAGCTTGGAACCCAAACTCTCATGCGTACTGCCTGTTCTTTGTACCTTGCTGGGAGTTGTACTGAGAGTGGGGAAGCTGTTTGCTGCAGTCAGCTCGGATCGCTCTGTGATATCGGCTCTGCACTGTCTGCAGGTGCAACTGCGTCCTTCTTTCATTTGACTCAACATGCTCTGAGTGTTTGATCCACCTCCTCTCTTCAGTGCTCTACCATTTGCCAATTTGGCCATTGAATAGAGAATTAATCGGCATCAATTGACAGGATGTGTAATCTCTGTTCATTTGTGGGATCAGCACACTTCCATTCCTTTTCATTGCCATTTGCGCTGTAATTAGTGTGACCCATCTATTTACATTTGTGAACACATCAGTGTCTTATCTTCCATGACTGGCATGTTGCAGCAAACTGTGTTTACAGAGAGATTTAACATACAGACGTGTAGATACAGGTTCTATATTTTAATCAAGGTGGTAGCTTCCTCAGCACAATGTGCATTCCACTGTGCTACCGTTTTCACATAATTACAGTCCCTTGCTTAAATCCCTCCCAAATCCATCTAGTCCTAACACTGGCATTGAGCTTGCTTTACGTACTTGTTGGCCGGCAGCCTACCCCTTTCGTTTATCAGTGATGTTTATCACCATTTTTCCTCTCTCACCCCGTTCACCCCTCCTCCTTTCATCCTTTCCTTCCTTCCTCCCTCTCCTTCTTCTTCCCACCTCTGCCCTCAAATCTCTTCCAGTAACAGCACTCCTTTCTTTCTTTTCACAATCAACCTCCACTTAAGCTACGAAATCTGGGCTACTTTATATGGGCCCAATACCGGGACATCCAGTGAGATTGCAGGCTCTCCTCAGCTTTAACGCAAATGAGCAACTCATTGGGAGATAGTAGGAACTGCAGATGCTGGAGAATCTGAGATAACAAGGTGTAGAGCTGGATGAACACAGCAGGCCAAGCAGCATCAGAGGAGCAGGAAGGCTGACGTTTCGGGCCTAGACCCTTCTTCAGAAATATATATGAGCAACTCATTAGTTGCTTCAGAGCTGCTAACATGAAGAGCATTGCAGCTGCCATTTCCACTGTACATGACTGCACATGTAGAACTAGAGTCACCATTCTTTCTTTGGGAAGAAATAGGATCGATCAATTTGAAAATAACATATTCCCAACCAGAAGATACGAAGCTGTGATGGATTGTGATTCTCATTTCTTGCATGTAGTGAACAGTTTTCTAGTTATCACTGATTAACATTCTGCATAGCTCCTTCTTACAGTTCACAGTAAGAAATCAGAAACAAATCACGAGTCAGAAGCAATACCTTGGTTCTAAGGGTGAAAGTGAAAATATATTTGCATCTCAATCTTTCACTCCTTTGGTGCCAAGCTAAGTAAGAACAAAGAACAAAGAAAATTACAGCACAGGAACAGGCCCTTCGGCCCTCCAAGCCTGCGCCGATCCAGATCCTCTATCTAAACCTGTCACCTATTTTCCAAGGATCTGTATCCCTCTGCTCCTTGCCTATTCATGTATCTTGTCAAGATACATCTTAAATGACGCTATCGTGCCCGCCTCTACCACCTCCGCTGGCAATGCGTTCCAGGCAACTACCACCCTCTGCGTAAAGAACTGCATATCTCCCTTAAACTTTTCCCTTCTCACCTTGAAATCATGACCCCTAGTAATTGAGTCCCCCATTCTGGGAAAAAGCTTCTTGCAATCCACCCTGTCTATACCTCTTGTGATTTCGTAGACCTCAATCAGGTCCTCCCTCAACCTCCGTCTTTCTAATGTAAATAATCCTATTAGTACTGGAAATTATAACAGAAACTGGCTTGCTCACAGAGTTAAAATTGTATCAGAGATAATTCCCATTTCTGATGAAGGGTCTAGGCCCGAAACGTCAAGTTTTCCTGCTCCTATGATGCTGCTTGGCCTGCTGTGTTCATCTAGCCCCACGCCTTGTTGCTCACAGAGTTGGTTCTTGAACACATGAATTGGACTGTGGATCAGTTTAATTTTTTGTTAAACTGTGGATGGGTAAGTCATTTTATCAATTTGCCATTTTCAGAATTCCATGCATCAGTTGTAACAGGTTAGCTGAAAAGGTGGCACATTGCCTTTTCTAGAGTCCTGCTTGTATTAGAATCTCTCTGCCATTGCCCATCAAAGGGTTATGAGGACAATCTGTTTCATTCGGGGCCTCAAGGTTTGATCAACGCTGAAGAATGTAAAAAATAAAAGCAAACATGCTCAACTCAGGCAGCCTGGCTTGGGCAACTTGAAAGCGTGAACACAAAATGCCTAAGCAGTCTTCAGATTGACACTATCTCACAGATATTCAGTATGATGTAACAACTCACAATAGCCAGAGTGACCTTGCTTCACAAAAATTGCCTGCCTACACCATGACAGTGATGACACTTAGAACACATTTCATTGGCTATTAAAGAATGTCCTAAGATTCTGAAAGGCACTACACAAATTTAGGCTTTTAACTGATCGAGTTTAATCCAATGAAATTTTAATCCATTGAGACATTTTCACTGTTGTCATGATTTTTCTGATCCCCAGTTTGACTTCAAAGGGGGATTTTAAAAAGGATTGATGGAGCAAGTGAAACATTTTGCTATGAATTTGGCCAGAACCCAATGGGGAACAGAATTTTTTCATTGGTGGTTATATGGGATAACAAATGATTCACATAAACCAAATGGATAGATTTTAAAGATAATACGGTGTAGAGCTGGATGAACACAACAGGCCAAGCAGCATCATGGGAGCAGGAAGGCTGAAGTTTCGAGCCTAGACCCTTCTTCAGAAAGCAAGGGACAAAGCCTTCAACTCAAGTTGCAGTACTAAAATGAACATCATCTTTTGGCTCAGTTAGCTACTGGCCACAGTATTATTTGATTTTCCTTTCAAATATGTTAGTTTTTTTTTAAAACAATGGTTCTTCATCACCGAATGATTAAGGACCTAAAGGGCAAGTTTTAAAGTGCCATAGGCTTTGAACTCAAGGCTAACTGTACCTCAAAATGTTTGGAAATCTTCTGCTATTTCCTCTCAGCTGCCTCAAGTTGCACACTAAATGCAGCATAGTCACAGCTAACCAATCATAATCACAGTTTGGCACCTCAAAAATATGGATCTGTGCCAGTAGACCCCTTGTAGGGAACCAGATGGTCATTGACATAAATGAGTCAATTGGATGTTTCATAACCATGGATTGGAAACACAGGAAGAGTGTGGTTTAATAGAGCTAAAGTCAAATTGTTTGCAGAAGAGGTTCTAGCCAGTGGTGTAATAATATTTGCTCTCTGGGAGCTCCTCAATACTCTCCAAAGTAACTCACCATCACCTTTTCAAGGGCAGTTAGAGTTTAGCAAAAATGCCACTACAAAAAATTAAAACAACTCCAAATTATAACATAGGGAGCCAAATAAAGTATTCAATTTCTATAAACCCCAAACTAGATCTTATTTACTGATAATACAAGATTGTGGAATAAAATGAAACCACCAAAGGACAATAAAGGTTGGGGAGTTGGATCAATTGGATATATTTGAAAGAAGGTTTCATGGTTGAATGACCTCCTACTGTGCTGTGTGATTCTATACCACAGAAGATCAATATGTGAGGAGCAGAAAAAGTTATTGTGCAAACGTTTGGCCTAAAAACTTGGGACAGTAATATGTTTGGCTTGATAAGTGGCAAGTAATATTTGCGCAACCAAGTGCCAGGCAATGACCATCCACAACAAGAGAGTACTTAAAAACAACTCTTGCCATTCGATAGTATTACCATTAATGAACTCCCACCCTCACCATCCTGAAGGTTACCATTGATCAGAAACTAATCTGAACCAGTCATATAAATACTATGGCTACAACAGGGACAGCGTGGTGGCTCAGCAGTTAGCACCGCTGCCTCACTGCACCAAGGAACTGGGTTTGATTCCAGCCTCAGGTGACTGTCTTTGTGGAAACATAGAAACCCTACAGTGTGGAAACATGTCAATTGGCCCAACAAGTCCGCACCATCCCTCTGAAGAGCATCCCAGTCAGACCCATTCCCCTACCCTGTAACCCTGCATTTCCCATGTCTAACCCACCTAACCTACACACCCCTGGACACTACAGGCAATTTAGCATGGTTAATCCACCTAACTGGCACATCTTTGGACTGTGGGAGGAAACTGGAGCACCCAGTGGAAATCCACGCAGACATGGGGAGAATGTGCAAACTCCACACAGACAGTCACTTGAGAGTGGAATCGAACCCAGGCCCCTGGTGCTGTGAGGCAGCAGTGCTAACCACTGAGCTACAGTGCCACCTTAAAGTTTGCACATTCTCCCCATATCTGCACTGGTTTTCTCTGGGTGCTCCGGATTTCTCTCACAGTCCAAAGATGTGCAAGCTAAGTGGATTGGCCATGATAAATTGTCCATAGTGTACAGGAATATGTAGGTTAGTCATGGGAATGTAGGGACATGGGGATAGCGGAGGGGGCTGTGGGGCTGGGTCTGCATAGGATAGTCTTCAGGGGATTGGTGATGACCTGATGGGCCGAATGGCCTGCTTCCACATTGTAGGGATTCTATCATTCTATGAAAAGAAGATCAGAGTCTGGGAATTCTGTGGTGAGTAAGTCACCTCCTTTCCACAGTCCCTGTCCACTATCTACAAGGCACAACTTAGGAGCATGTTGAATACACATCACATGCCTGGATGACAGCAGCTCCAACAACACTCAAGAAGCTTGATACCATTCAGCGCAAAGTATCTAGTTTAAACAGCACCATATGTGCCGCCTTTAACACTCCTTCCATCACGAATCCACAGTAACAGCAATGTATACTGTCTACAAGATGTACTGCAGTAATGCCAAATGCTCCTCTGATATCTCCTTCCAAATCTGGAAATTCTACCAATGAAAAAGACAAGGGCAGAAGATACCTGGGAACACCATTTCTGCAAGCCCCTCTCCAAGCCACACAACAAACTGACTTGCAGCTACGTTATCATTCCTTCAGTGTCGCTCAGTCAAAATCCTGGAACTCCCTTTCTAACAGCATTGTCGGTGTTCATACACACTAAGCAATGGTTCAAGAAGGCAGCTGACTACCATCTTCCCCAAGGCAATTAAGAATGGGCAAAGGTTGCTAGTCTAGCTGGCGACGCTCACATCCCACGCATAAATAATCAAAGCAAATTTTGTATGAACAAAAACAAAGTTGCTGGAAAAGCTCAGGAGGCCTGGCAGCATCTGTGAAGGAGAAAACAGAGTTAACAGGTGACCCTTTGTCAGAACCAGACTCAAAACATTGACTGTTTTCTCCTTCACAGATGCTGCCAGACCTGCTGAGCTTTTCCAGCAACTTTGTTTTTGTTCCTGATTTACAGCATTTGCAGTTCTTTTGGTTCAAATTTTGTCTGAGCCATCTATCCAACACTTTGCTTCTTATGTACCTTATTTAATGTCAGACCTGTTATAAAATTGGCTTGCTTTATCTGGCTTACCTTACGAAAGTACGTGAAAGTCAAATATCTTCTCACACCATCTCAATTGTAACCTTATACAAAGCAGCCCTTGCAGCTTCTCTGCAGAACTTGCCACACAAGTGTGCGAGACAGTACGGAAGAGTTATCTCACACCCTTACAAATTAGTCACTGACCCTGGAAGACTTGAAAATTCCACTGGCTGAGAGTGGTTTCTGGAAATTGCTTGCTAGCTTGGCCCAAACCAAAGGACAGGTTCAATAGGAACATCAGTGAAGGATGAAGGAACGACAGGTCACAATTTTTTGATTGTCGCATCTACTGAGGAAGCTGGGCAGGGGCGGAGATGCCCATTTGAGAGATTAGTACAGTAAAATCACCTTCTTTAGTTCCCGCTTGCTTTCAGTTGAATTGATCATTTAGATGCTGGGCTTTAATGCCAAAATTATGGTGCAATAAGTGCTGTGTTTTGACATCTCCTGGTGACGTTCTGTACTAGTCAATTCCACCAGTCAAAATTGATGCCTGAAGCTTAATATGTTTGACTTGGCTTACTGGTCCAAGAGCAACAACCATCTAAAACATGTCAATTATTCCACTGTAACTCGGTATTGTCTTCAGACTGACATGACCTTTGTGCTGTCCTTTAGAGCCGACAGGCAGTGATTTCTTGGGAACTGGGATAACCAACAGTTATGGCTGGGCTAATACAAATGGCCAGCAGTTGCCATGGAGCTAGAGAGGACCTGAGCCACATTCATGCTCATATTCGCATTTGTTGCTTGAGGTGATTCAACTGACTTTGGCTGCTGTGTTCAATTAGTTATGGCATTCATTTTTGCGTTGTTTCTCATTAATTGGCTTATTATTTGATTGCATTGCATGTCTATCTCATTATCCATAGTATGTTGGATGAATGCTTGGTTTCACTTCAGTGCAGTTTATATGCAATCCCAGTTGCTTATTGAACAAATTCCTTTTTTTTGTTGATTGAAAAATATGGTGCGACCTTCCAGAATGTTCCGGCTGCTGGACAGGGTGAGATGGAGTTGGGGAAGAATGCAATAAACTAGAAGGGAGGACTTTATTAATCTCACTGATAACATGGTCGTCTATCCTCAGATCTCTGGGGTTCAAATCCAGATGCCCAGGACATTACTTCCTTCTTATAGTCTGGGAACAAAGCCAGATCATTCACATTTTCACCCTGCATCATTTAGAAACTTACATTAAAAGAAGCATTGTTACACTAAGCCAAAGATCACAGCATTCAAAGTAACCAGTCTTCCATATCCAATCTGTAGAAATATAGTCAATCAATCCTTATGTGTGATGATGCCATGATATTGCTACGAAAATACTCATTCTTCTTCATCTCTTCAATTGTGGTTTTGCAAAGCTTTCACCAACTTGGTTCCAACAACAGAAATGGGCATCAATGTAATGTGGCTTCCCTCCAAAACAGACAGTCAAGCGCTGCTATTTTCTGATGATATTCCACTTGCAGAGAAAATACCAATACATGGAAACAGGATTATATTGCCCTATATTTCAATTCAGTCAAAAGGACTCTGGTTTTTCTCAAGCCAGCAAAGCCCAGGCTGGTCAAGAATGGAAAGTGTGGAGACATCTCTTTCAAAAATGACTTACAAATTAAATATTGCTCACATCTCTCATAAAACCTGATCGGCTGAAATGCTTCCCTGCTGCTCAAAGATATCACAAACCCTGTGGAAATGTAGCTTTCCAACAGACACGAATGAAGTTGAGAGCTCTTGTTGACAAGCCTGTGTAAGGTTTGTGAGAAACTGCATATCAAGTAAATGGCCAAACTCATTCCTGAACTAATCAACCCATTAAAATATTGTAGAATATCTACAGTGTGGGAGCAGGTAATTTGGTCCAACCAGTCCACACTGACCCTCTGAGGAGCATCCCACCCGACCCAGTTGTTGTAACAAGGCATTCCCCACTGCTAATCCTAGCCTACACATCGTTGGCCTGTGCATGGAAACAGGAGTGCCTGGAGGAAATCCATGCAGACGTAGGGAGAATGTGCAAACTCCGCACAGACGATCACCCAAAGCTAGAATCAAACCCAGGTCCCTGGTGCTATGAGGCAGTCGTACTAACCATTGAGCCACCATGCCTCTCTCATTCAGAGATGGTAGGAACTGCTGGAATCTGAGATAACAAGGAGTGGAGCTGGAGGAACACAGCAGGCCAGGCAGCATCAGAGAAGCAGGAAAGCTTATTTTTCGGGCCTGGACTCCCTTCTGAATTTCTGATGAAGGCTCCAGACCAGAAATGTCAGCTTTCCTGCTCCTCTGATACTGCCTGGCCTCCTGTGTTCCTTCAGCTCCACACCTTGTTATCTATGCCTCTCTCATTGTTGTGCTCACAAAACATTCAACAAATCCATAGTTTTGGAACCAACATAGTTGGGACAGTGTAAAACATGTCTGAGCAGAAATTGTGGGAACCAATACCTGTTTATTCTCGAGTGCATTATTCATTTGTATCATTGCTCATGCACCAGGTGTGCATCCAGTTAAAAATATTATATGAGGATTGGCTAATTTCCAGATGGAATTCACAGAACAATGTTGAACATATTGCAAGTTTGTGGCAGCTATTTTGCATTGGTTATGTAAATACTCCAGAGAAATACTTTGGGAAAGAGATGTTTAATAACAATAGCAGTTACATCAGCTTTCACAGTGACAAATGACTATACATGCTGAATTAATAGCTTCATCCCAAAATATTACAAGTATGCTTTACATCAGATCTTGTGTAAGACTATTAATTTTAAAAGTTTAGAAAATTCACAAATCTATTAAATGTAACTAGTATCAAATTTTATTTTACTAATTAATAACACAAAACATTTGGTTTTCAAAAGGCAAAATACACAATATTAAAGAGGACCCACTTTCCATTGCTTCCCATAAGGGTTATGGCACCATGCAGCTGACATTGACATAAAGAGATCAGGAAGGTCCTTGCTCTGTGCAGTTACTTGGAAATCTAGTTTCTCTCAATTATTCAAAGATTCAGTTGTTCAGTAGCTTCCCTGTTCCTCTCTGTACTCTGTTTTTGCCAAACCCTCAAAACGAGGAGGTGCACATCTCATGGCAATGACATAAAAGTGGAGTCCTTCAATGTGCGCTGCAGCTACTGAATGCCTCTGGTTGACCAAGAGACTCTGGGCTTACACCTGCCAAAGGTGTATTGGAGGATGATAACCTGTTTGGCCACATTACAAATGCACATTCAATTTTTATCCAGTCCTGGAGGGGGGCTTGAACCAGAAGCTTCTGGCTCAAAGGCAGTGCTGATATCTATTGCATAACAAGACCACCTTCTCCTTTCTTGTAAGGACTCTGGAAGTCAACAATGACAGACAATGTCACAGGTGACTTTACTTACTCCTGAATTAGTTCTGTGAGAGGAACGGAAATCCAAGTGAGGCATCTCATTGAAATGTTATACAGGTAATTGCCACAGATTATGGAAATCACAGTGTATTCAAGTACACTGGAGAGGAAAGGAAATCTGGGGATGGGTCAGTGGCTCATGAACAAAGAAGCTAAGAGTAAGATTTTTGTTAGGAATTAATCACAATGCTTATGAATAGAACAAATAGTCACAGATAGTCACTGTGGAGTGACAAATCACCACCCATTAGGCTGTGCAAGGCATAAAAAGTTGACCCTTTGTTCCGGTTTCCATAGTACTTCGTCAGGAGCTTGCTTTTATTATTTAATGCTGAAATTTTCTAGTTCTGACTTGGGAGGAAGTGACCCAGTCAGATCTTTGATTCAGCAGGGTGTGGTCATGGAGCAGATCTTAATGTGAGTGTGGCCCATCGCCCTTGGAAAGGATTTGTGACTGCCAAAATGTCTGCTGGTTAGCTGTTTAAAAGGCCTAGCCTGGTGCTCTGGGACTTTATCCCAGCTGTAACCAAAGAGCCCTATTGAAATGTAAAACAAGTTAGACTCGTAGAGTCATGGAGCCAAATGGCATGAAAATAGACCCTTTGGTCCAACTTATCCAGGTCGACCAGATATTCTAAATTAATCTAGACCCGTTTGCCAGCATTTGGCCCATATCCCTCTAAACCCTTTCTATTTATGTACCCATCCAGATGCCTCTTAAATATTATAATTGTACCAGCCTCCACCATTTCCTCTGGCAGCTCATTCCATGCACGCACCACACTCTGCATCAAAACCGTACCACTTAGGCCCCTTTTTTTAATCTATCCCATCTCACCTTAAACCTATGCCCGAGATAATAGGAACTGCAGATGCTGGAGAATCCGAGATAACAAGGTGTGGAGCTGGATGAACGCAGCAGGCCAAGCAGCATCATAGGAGCAGGAAAGCTTGACGTTTCGGGCCTAGACCCTTCATCAGAAAGGGTCATCATGAAGGGTCTAGGCTAGAAACGTCAAGCTTTCCTGCTCCTATGATGCTGCTTGGCCTGCTGTGTTCATTCAGCTCTACACCTTGTTATCTCTTAAACCTATGCCCTGTTGTTTTGGACTCACTGTTTGAGGAAAAAGACATTGACTATTCACTCTATCCGTGCCCCTTGTGATTTTATAAACCTCTGTAAGGTAGAGGCCTCAGCCTCTGACTAGTTTAAGGAAAATAACTCCAGGCTATTCAGCCTCTCCCTCAAGCGCAAACCCTCCAACCCCGGCAACATCCTTGTAAATCTTTTCCGAACCCTTTCAAGTTTAACAACACCTTTCCTGTAGCAGGGAGACCAGAATTGTTTAGTATTCATGACTGATTCCACAACCTGGCATTATTACAGTGTGAGGCCTGTACTTCACAGTTTGATTGACAGTAGTGAGTAATTATGACACCTTTTCTTTTGGGTTATATGTATAAGTATTTATTTTAAAAGGGATACAAATTGGCTAAGACTTTTTAGTCAAGTGTGCTACTTTTAAAATAGTGAAGCCTTGCCATTCTAGTTTAAATCCTCCCCACTAACATTAGCAAACAGTTTCCCAAGGACATTGATCTTAGCCTTGCCCAGGTGCAACCCCATCCTGTTTACACAGTGAGCCAGCCTGCAACCTCAGCTCTGAAATGTAGTTAGTCAGTAACTGCAGCTGGACACATTTCCTGCACACATAGTCACCAGGGACACTGGAAGGGTCCATGACTTCGCATAAAGTGCGGAAGGAATATATCACACTTAGGAGCTCTGCTGTCAAGGCTTTTTTTTAAGCTAATCTCTTTACTTACTCCCTTTAAAGAATAATACTGAGGGCGAAGGATATTTTCCCACTCCAAGCACTCCTACTACAGTCCAAAATTCCTCCCTTACTTTGTTTAAGCTAATGGACTGCAATAGTTTATTTAGTACAAAAAGTAGAAATACTCATCTATCCATTGTCTGTGTGGGGTCTAATTTAGACCCCACACCAGCGCTATCTCACCCTTCCCCACACCAGCGCTATCTTACC
>JAHRHZ010000048.1:7433439-7481037 GCA_024137785.1 Ginglymostoma cirratum | reverse complement strand
CTTCCCCACACCAGCGCTATCTCATCAAGTTCACTACTCTCCATGTGCACTGCTTTCTACCAAGTTCACCGCTCTACTCACATGCTGCTTGATACAGAGCTCCTCCAGTCCACTTGACAGTGATATTACCTTGCTGCACACACTTGCCAGTCTGTTTCACAGCAATACTGACTGTTGTACCCTTCTCCCTGAATCACTAGATGATTAATCAAGAGATCCAGGTACTGTGTGGGGAGCCAGGTTCGAATCCCACCATGCTAGATGGTGAAGTTTGAATTACAAAAAAATCTGAAATTGCCAGTCTAACGAAGACCATGAATCCATTGCCAATTGTCAGGAGAAACCCGTCTGACTCACTAATGTCCTTTAGGGAAAGAAACTGCCACCCTTACCTGGTTTGGTATACAAGTGACTCCTGACCTGCAGCAATGTGGTTGACTCTTAACAACAGTTAGGGATGGGCAATAAATACTGACCTACCCAGCAACGCCCTCATTCTAGTGATTGGATAAAAACAGAGTGCAGGGCAGCCTCAAGGCAATTGACTTGAGGGATTGAATGGTCTCCTTCTTATCTGACGTTGTTTTTTTGTATATTTCACACTCACAGACAGTGAGCATGATTCCAAATCTCTGACATTACAAATTCTTAGTCCCATTGAATGCACATTGACAATTGATTGCCAGTTACCTAGACGAACCACTGGCAAGAGAGAGATTTTTTGTCTATCTATACTCCACAGTATGAAGGCTTGTGACACAGTAGTGGTGCCTCTACCTCTGGGCTGGAAGATCTACTTGTGTATCATACTTGTACAGTCTGACAGCTTTTCACTAATCATGGGGATTTTTTTATCAGAAGATGTAGAAATTGTATCTAAATGTAGAGAGATTTAGATGTATTTTTTAACCTATTAGTTCATATCACACTATGAATGAGCTTGTTAAGCATAGATGGTTTTAATTGTGGCCTGCTGGCAATGTTGTTAGAAGTTCAATGCGCTAAGTTTACTGACTTAATAAAATGTTATCCTTGTGTTGTATCATAATACCTGTCATAGTTAAATGCAGTGTACAATATCCAATGTTCTTTGCTGCCTGGAGATCAGGACACTTGTTTAGATCCTTAGTCAATTAGAATGGTCCTAACCCTGGTCACTTAGTGAGGCTGAGCTGTCTCAAAGTCGATTCTTACATTATTTGCAATATTCGTCTTAAATCTTGCTGATGTGTCCAAGTTACACAATTTAAATGCACGTTTTGTGAAAATCAGTTCCCAGACTTCGACCTGACAAACATGTAAAATTATGAAGGGAATAGATCAGATGGAAGCAGGGAGGTTGTTTCCACTGGCAGGTGAAACTAGAACTAGGGGGCATAGCCTCAAAATATAGGGGACCAGATTTAGGACTGAGTTGAGGAGGAACTTCTTCATCAAAAGGATTGTGAATCTGTAGAGTTCCTTTGCTCACTGAAGCAGTTGAGGCTACCGTGTTGAATGTTTTTGAGGCAAAGGTAGATAGATTTTTGAAACGGAAAGGAATTAAAGGTTATGGTAAGCGGGCGGGTAAGTGGAGCTGAGTCCCAGAAAAGATCAGCCATGATCTTATTGAACAGTGGAACGGGCTTAATGGGCCAGATAGCCCACTCCTACTCCTGGTTCTAATGTTCTAATGTAAACTGTAAATGATTTAGCGACTCTGTATTCAATGCAGATTGAACGTTCAACCAATTCAACCCAGAAACAATGCATGCCATTGACACTGATAGAAGGACACTCAACTTGAAACTTGGACAATGAATAGGGCGAATGTGTGTTATTTGATGAACAATTAAAAAGTTTTAAATATTAGCTTGCAGAATTGTGCAAAATTTGTGTAAAATAACATCTGATCGCGCAGCAGCTTTTGTATCTTTTCTTTTCAAGAGGATATCTGGTTTCGTACAATAGAACAAATTCTGGTCAGTGTTTTTCTCTGAAATGTTCTTAATTCAGGGGCAGAACACAACTTCACTCTCCCCAGTGACTGAGAAATTGATGTTCATTAACTGGAAGGACTGTCAGTGGAGGAATGTATCTGTAGTTTATACAGGTGGTCTGCATTTATGGTAAAATGTTAATTGGGAACATTGCTTTGTGGGATTTTTCCACATGTATATCTGCAACCCTATCGCAAACATGAAAACCTTCTTACAGCTTTATTTCTCATGGGGAATCAAGGTCAAACTATTCACTGAAGCTATGCATAGCGTATTCCTTGGTTACTGGTCTCAGATGATGAGTGTACAAATAACATACACGTCAGCCACATGTGTTATTTCTGGTCAGATACATGAGCTGTAAAAATATACCATACTGGCCTGTTGGTACTGAGATGCATCAATGCTCGCATTGTATAAAAATCTTTCTTTCTCCTTAATTAATTCATCAGAGTGTCCAGTTACTGATGTGGCTATGCTTGTGGTGTCCTAAGGTAGTATTGCAACCATGATGCTATACTGTAAGAGTAAATATAATTTATTAAGCAGGACAATTATGTTTATGTGTGGTACAATGTATTTTGCTGAGACATGACTTTTGGGAAAACGCAAAACGAAGACACCAAGACATCATGGAAGAAATAGTATGGTCGTATGCAAAAAATTTGTTCACAAAAGCAAATTCTAATATGCAATCTCTTATTTATTAACTTACATTCAAAAATAAATGCATAACATTGGATGAAAACCGAAAGAAATGTCGATGTTGGAAATCAGAAAACAAAAACAGAAAAGCTCAGCACTTGTTGCAGCACCTGTGGAAAGAAATCAGAGTTAACATTTTGGGTCCAGTGACCCTTCCTCAGAACTGATGGTAGGGTGTGTGTTGGGCCCAGTGGTCTAGGAGGAGGATTTTCCGATCCCGAATGGAGGAGAGAGGAGACATTTGAGTCCCAGGGGAGGTGAAGGGGATGTTGTGTGCTGGGCAGGTTTTAGGGGTTTGAGCCTAGAGGGAGAGGAGGGTGTTGAGTTCTGAGGGAAGAGGGGTTGTGTCTGATCTGGTGAAGGGGTCTGTGGCTTTGTGTCCAGGGCATAGGGGACAGCTT
This sequence comes from Ginglymostoma cirratum, assembly GCA_024137785.1. Classification (NCBI taxonomy): domain Eukaryota; kingdom Metazoa; phylum Chordata; class Chondrichthyes; order Orectolobiformes; family Ginglymostomatidae; genus Ginglymostoma; species Ginglymostoma cirratum. The sequence continues at coordinate 7,477,952 of JAHRHZ010000048.1, read as the reverse complement.
TGGATCAAGATCTGGGCAGAAATGGGAGTCTAAAGGAAATGGGGTTGGAGGGGTGTGAAGTAAGTTGGAATTCGGTTTAATTTGGTTACCCAGGAATTAGACTTTTTTTTTAACAGGCTAACTTTTCCTGAGTAACTATTTACTTAACTTCAATGAAATCCTCCAAATTCTCTGATTTAAATAGAGACTTCCAGATTGTCCCAACTGTAGAGGAGTTGCTGAGGGGAGTCTCCAATTTCCGGGATAATTCCCTCAGAGTACACCATGATGGGGAATCCCCATGCACACCTCCCATCCACGCTGCAGAAAAGATTATCTGGACATCAGAAAATCAAGGCCTGTATTTGCTTCCCTGAAAACCTTCGTAACTATTAAAATTTTTTCTGCCTTTGTAAGTCTGTAGTTGACGAGCCGTTATCTTTGAGTGCCTGCTGCTGTCTAATAAAATTCTGAAGTACAGAATTTTGAACTGAAGGAAAGGAAAGGCGGGAAACTGTATTGAGGCCAGAAAGCCCACCACTGAGACACTCACTATCAGTAATGCTCCTCCCCAATATTGATGCTATTGCTCCACAGGACAGACAAAAAGCCAGAGAGGGAAAATTAACTTAATACCAAATTCTATACAAACTCCCAAAAGCAATCAGGCAAATTTCAGGAGTTTGCAATAATTAATGGTAATATTCATGGCTGTGCCTCATCATCTAATAAAACACAAAATGTTCACCGCCTGCATCGATTGCTCCCAGCTTGTCATCTGAAGGCAACAAAGCTGAACACAGGTTTTACTAACCTCTTCCATAGAAGGTTGATTATGCAGAGCAAAATACTTGTTTGATTAGGACCAGAGGAGCAGGAGGTCCTTCATTCTCATGCCACCATTCAGTAAGATCATGACTGCTCTGGTTCTGACCTCAGTTCCTTTTTCCTGCATGTGCTTTCCCCGTTCCCCCTCCCTCAGTCCAAGGCCTTCAACTCCTTGTCTTTCAAAAATCTATCCAATCAACCTTCAATCAATTTTAAGACCCAAACGCCTCTAATATCTGGAGAAGACAATTCCACACTGTAATGAGAGATAACAAGGTGTGGAGCTGGATGAACACAGCAGGCCAAGCAGCATCATAGGAGCAGGAAAGCTTGACGTTTCGGGCCTAGACCCTTCATCAGAAAATGATTTTCTGAAAATGAAGGGTCAAGGCCCGAAACGTCAGCTTTCCTGCTCCTATGATGCTGCTTGGCCTGCTGTTTTCATCCAGCTCTACACCTTGTTATCTCGGATGCTCCAGCATCTGCAGTACGGATTATCTCTCCACACTCTAATGACCCTCTCAGAGAAGAAATTCTCACCTTTATCTCAAAAGAGGGCTTGCTTATTCTTAAACAATGTCTCACAGTTGGAAACTTATCCGCAAGAGGAAGCATCACCTGTGCATACACCCTTTTCCAGTTTCCTCAAGATGTTATACATTTCAACAAGATCACCTCGCATTCTTTTAAGCTCCACTGAGCGTGGGTTCAATCTGTTCAGCCTTTCTTTGTAAAATAAACCATTCATCCAAGGAATGGTTCAAGTAAATCTTCTCTGAACTATTTCTAAAACGATTATATCTTCCTTTTCAAACTGAATGACCAATGCTGTACACTATAGTCCAGATGTAGTCTCACCAATGATTGTGCAGATGCTGTAAAACTCCTGATTTAATGAGATATTTTTACCTGTTTATGCTACTTTGTCACACAGCAACCAAAAGACCTGAAACTGGCCACGCACAAGTCATTCTCATACACAGTCAAACCAAAGGTTATCAAATGGCCCATAAGGAGATTGCAAATTCGTGTGACATGAAATCAAGGCTCTGTTGCTTTTCTCCCATGTTCAGGGACATAATTCTTTGAAAGTTGCATCACACGTAGGCTGGGTGGTTAAGAAAGCGTTTAGCACACTTGCCTTCATTGTTTACACCTTTGAGTAGAGGAGTTGGGACGTCATGTTGAAGTTCTGCAGGAAGTTGGTGAGGCCTCTTCTGGAGTACCATGTCCAGTTCTGGTCGTCCTGTTATAGGAAGGATGTTATTAAACTGGAGAGGGCTCAGAAAAGATTTACCAGAATGTTGCCGTGAATGGAGGGTTTGAGTTATAAGATTAGACCAGAAAGGCTGAGATGTTTTTCACTGGACCATAGGCAGTTGAGGGGTGACCTTATTGAGATCTATAAAATCATGAAGGGCATAGGTAAGGTGAGTGACAAGGGTCTTTTCCCAAGGCTGGGGGAGTTCAAAACGAGGGGCATTTTGCCAAGGTGAGAGGAGAAAAATTTAAAAAGGACATGAGGGGCAACTTTTTTACACAGAGTGTTGTTCGTGTGTGAAATGAACTGCCAAAGAAAGGGGTGGATGCAGGTATAGTTACAACGTTTAAAAGACATTTGGATAAGTTCATGAACAGGAATGGCTTGGAGCAATATGAACTAAGTGCAGGCAGCATGACTTATTATCTTACTTGGTACTGCCGGAATCTTCTAGATTCCTGCCGCTGGGGCCAAATTTAAACAGCAGCTGTGCACCAGCTCAATGCATGCTAACCAGGAACAGTTGCGGTGTGGAAAGAATTGCCCCGAGAGTGGCCAACAGAGGATAGTTGGCACTTACTTCTTATTCATAACTTTTTTCAAGATGGTGAAGGTGGCAGTGCAGGTGGTGTTCGAGCTGCCAGCCCTCTGCTCCCTCTCGCAGGAACGGCCGCATCTATTTTTTAAAATGTTATTTTTCTTCAATTGACATTGGAATCAAATTCATTTTTTCTTCTTTCTGCGTGTGCAGTGGTGAGAGAGATTGTGAGGAGCCAATGAGTGGCAGATCCGGTCCATTCCTCGTGGCCATGGCGGTTGCAGCTTGACCAACCGTTTCAGCATCGATGGGTTGGGGTCGATTCTTTTCCTCCAGAGTTTCAGTGGTGTTTGCAAGAACGGCAGAGTGAATAACCCCTGGGAGTCCCTGGGAGTTAATTTCAATGGTCTGCTGATCTTGGGAAGTTGAGATAGGCCCCAGTCCTCGAGAGCTGGGACAGTCTCCTGGCCGTGGCAGGGGATTGGAGTATCTGTTTGTGATGCGGTGGCTTTGGCATAGATGTTGTTCTTGGCCCGGTCAATGTCAAAGGGGTCTCCCACTTTGGTGTTACATCCTCAGGGACAAGTTTGGCAGCTGCATAGTAAGGCAGCATCTCACAGTCACTGAGGAAATCAAGAAGCATTGGATGGAAACAAAAAATGAAATTTGTCTTAATTTTGTAGGAATTGTTTTGTTTTTATAATTCATGTAATTAAAGTGGCACTGGATTAATCATGGCAATTTATACACATTTTATTGTATCTTCATAAATACCTCTAACAATAAATTAGATTGATTTGTTGGCAGGAGCCTGGGGATCCTAATGGAAGGGGGTGAAGGAGAGGAGGGTCACCTTTTCTATAATAATGTATAACATAGTATGATGTAGGGTACGCGGGGTAGCTTGATCTTAGTAGGATAATAGGTCGGCACAACATGGTGGGCCGAAGGGCCTGTACTGTGCTGTACTGTACTGTTCTATGTTCTATGTTCTTTCCTGGAGACCATGAGAGGAGACCACTCGGTTCAAAAGGCCTGGTCTGAAACTGGCAGCTATGTGAGTGTAGCGCCCACGTTCTGGAGGAATGCCCAGCATTGTAGGAAAAAGCTAAATGCACTCCATAGATCAAATGCCACCATCGTCAATCTGATACCTCCCACTCGCCCTGTCTCTGTTATTGCACCCATTGCCCAACAAGCCTCAATGTCCAGCACTCTCACTGTCACATGCAATATTTTCCGTTACTCATTCTCACCCACCTTAATCCCCCAGACTGCCAACCTTGAATGTCATCAATGCTGCCCATGCACTCACTCGGGTCACTTCAGCATCTTTTCCCCATCTGTACCAACACTAAGAACCATGCCAGCCACTTCCATCTCACTCAATCCCTCCCTTTATCACATTCCAGGAGAAATAGGGCAGTGGATTAACAGATATTCATTTGATGACCTCCTATGAGGGGTGGCCCCTTGCCTTAGCGGGAGAGGACCGTGACTGCTCATGTAGTGATGGTGAACCCTCCATGACCTGGCAGTTAAGTAAGAATCACTGTCCACTCCTGAGCTGCTTTCCCATTGCCGCCACGCAAATGTAGGCTCAACATGGCCAAACCTCTACCCCTACTTTGTAGCTCATTCTCTTGGCCTCCACCAGCTGAAGACACATGCTGCTCAAGACATCATTGTGTTCAATTCTTGTCACCACACTCCCAGAAGGATGTGGTGGCTTTGGAGAGGGTACAGAAAAGATTTACCAGGATGTTGCCTGGTATGGAAGACATTAGCCCTGTGGAGAGGTTGGGGAAACTTGCGTTGTTCTCACTGGAACGACGGAGGCTGAGGGGTGACCTGATAGAGGTCTACAAGGTTATGAAGGGCATGGACAGAGTGGACAGTCAGAAGCGTTTTCCCAGGGTGAAAGAGTCAGTTACCAGGGGCCATGGGTTTAAGGTGCGAGGGGCAAGGTTTAAAGGTGATGAATGAGGCAAGTTTTTTACACAGAGGGTGGTGGGTGCCTGGAACTCATTGTCAGGGGAGGTAGTGAAAGCAGATACTATTGTAACTTTTAAAGAGTGTCTTGACAAATACATGGATAGGATGGGAATAGAGGGATATGGTACCCAGAAGGGCAGGGGCTTTTAGTTGTGCCAGGCAGCAGATTGGTGCAGACCGAAGGGCCTGTTCCTCTGCTGTAATTTTCTTTGTTCTTTGTTCTTATCATCACCTCTTTCACCTCTGAGGCAGAAGCCACAGATTCCTCCCAGGAAGCATCAGCAAGGCTGGCTCATCTGCCATCTACCTGCTCAGATACTGACACCTCAGAGGCAATGTTCATTCGATTAGAGTCAGGAGCACATTTTGACGAACATATCACTGCCATGTCTGCACAGCTAGCTGAGGACGGAATACGCAAGACACTGGCACTTAAAGACCTGCCACAGACAGGACCCTCCTTAGCCCTAGGACCTCACGGTGTTGGCCATTAGTAATTTTATTTAAGTAGACCAGGAGCAGCAGGCAAGTTTGTCAGAGCCACTGGGCAAATTCAATCAAAAATTGGAGGAGCTCAGCAATGCTTTCTGTACCATGCTGCCTCTGGCATAAGTTGATCCAGCACTCTCAGGGTCTGCTTGATATTTACACTGACCTGTGCTCCATTCTTCTAGTCTTTGGTTCGCAGCACCTATGGCAAGGAGACAAGGGGCCTAGACATCTTGACTTCATTTCACTTGCCCGTTCTTCGCAAGCGACAAGGCAGTGCCAGGAGGCATCCAGCCAGAAGAAGAACTACATATAGCCAACCAAAACCTCCCCTCAATACAGTCCAGTGGTACTAACCCCTCCGCCTGCACTCGTCCTGCCACACTCAACCCTGAAGGAGTTTGAGCCAAAAAGCATGAACCTACAACTGGGTACGACCCTCTCATCATGTCTTGACCCTCTGGCTATAAATGCCCTGGAGGCTGGCCACCAAAACTCCAAGGCCAACAGGAGGGTCAGTAATTAGGAGCAGATTGATTTTTCCTCTGTGGTCTATCATGATGTAGAATGTGCACCCCAAAAGGATGGTGGAAGCAGATGTTGTGGAAAATTTCAAAAAGGAATTTAATATGGGGGAATCAAAGGAAAGAGCAGGAAAGTGCACGTATGGAATGTCAGATCAACCAAGATCCTATTGAATAATTGGACCAGGTTTGAAGGGCTGAATGGCCTTTGCCAGCTTCTGTATTTCATGGCAGAGTTGTCAAGAACGAATGGGACTAATTATTTGGGTATTCCAAATAGCAGGCACTGGCATGATGGGCCAAATAGCCTCTTTTGACGACTGGTTGAATGCTGCAGATTTTTACCACTCTGTTTCCTGCCATACCTTTACTCATTGACAGATTCCAATGCAGAGGTGAAATTTAGAATTGACTCCGTCAATGTTCCAATTTCACCGGCAGATAATCATCAAACAAAAGTTGGTTGTAGATTAAATAAGAAAAGAACAACTTACTTCCTCAATTCAAACATTTGAGCTATATTTAATAAAATATTCTGCTACTGGATTGAACTTTTGCAGTTGTTCACTGACCTGAAAAACAAATCAAAAATGTTCATTCAGCAGGAACGTTGATTTTTTTAAAAATTCGTTTTTAACAGCTGAAAAGTGATTGCAAACTAATTGATCCATCAATGAAGCATCATGATATAAATTATCACCAACAAGCAGGAAAATCAGTCCCTCTAGTCAAGCTGTGCAATTGTGAAGAACACAAGAAAATAAAAATGGGATAATTGATAGGAATTCCATACATATAGTGCTTCCCACTCATGTCTACCTAGCTTGGCAGAACTCTCATAGAAAAATAACTTAATTTCTGTACCCTTCTGTCAGTTTCCCTGACTATGGTTTGGCTCCAAAAGGAGGGAATGAAGCCCATTAATTACATTTTTATAGCTTTGCATGAATGATGTCTCTTTAGCCACAGGGCAGTGGGTTTTCTATCTGTAGTATCACAGAGGTAGGTAGAGACAGAAATCTTGACAGCAGCCCCTCTCAGTCCAGGCTAGGTCTCATTGCATGCTTGACAACAGTATTCATGGCAAGTTTCCTGCTAATCTAACTTAACCAGATGAGAATCTTAAGGGGGTTGAGATATCTTAGAGGCAGGATAATGGGTTGGGCATATGTTCATCAATTGGTTTTGTGATTACTGGATGCCATATCCTTTTAGAGGGAAATTATAGAAATTGCCTGACTACATGACTCTTTTACATATTTTCCAGACTGTATTTGCCTGGATTCTGAATTTCATTATATTAAGCATCGGAACTACGCAATATTATTCAGTTATCATACAACCTCGTCATAAATTCTGGAAGGAATTGGGAGAAACTTCTTTATTGAGAGACTGATTGGAAACTTGAACTCAGTTCTACATGGAGAAGTTGCATTCAAGGGGAGGCCAGATAACTACACAAGGATGAAATAAAGAGGTTATGATGCTAAGGTCAGGTGAGGAAGTATGGGACCAGCCCCCCGGGGAGCATTAGCAGTAGCAACATCCTTTTGAGCCCAATTGCAAATTTAATTGATGAAGGATATGCTGCCTCCTCAGCATTTTAATGTGCTCTGTTTGAAGGCAGCTCTTTGGTTCATTGTGACATTTCCATGTCACTCTACCCTGTGCTATCCTTTTTATTTGTCACTAACTTACATCAATTTTCAAGCTATCCAGCATTAATATTATCTTCCTTCCCCTTCCACTTTTTCCTTGAAATCTCCTCTTCATAATGTCTCTTGCACATCCATTTCCTCTTGAAATGTGCCCTATGCAATTGTTCTGCCTTCCACTAACCAACAAATTTTTTTGACCATTCACTTCCCATGGTACTTCATCATATGTGATTTGTTTTTCTATTCAAATTGTCCTTTTCATTTTCCTCCAAAGCCACATTTCAAAGCTATTGAACAAGTAGGCCATCCCTTCCGTAAGGTCCAGGCACAGACCTCAAAATCAAACTGTTTACAAGGCCTTTTTTGTGTTATTTTTTCAACTTTATGCTTAGTAGCCAAATATGGCCTTTCCAGATGCTATCCTTGTTCTTATTGCTTTGTCACATCTTCCATTTTCAGCTATGCTTCCTAAATACTTGAATTTTTGCACTTGATGTAGTTCTCTTTCTTGTATGGAGATATGAATACTTCTTGATGATTTTGAAATATGTGTCGCTCTCATCAGATGGAAGACATTAATCCTCCTGAATCTCCTCCTCCAGGTTCTCCACTCCTGCATCTGGGGACTGGCCCACATTCTTCCTCATTCCACAAACTACCTTCAAATATTCCATTATGTCTCATTCAGTAGAAGTGGCCATGTGAATGCAATACAGGGATCTCTTCATGAAAATAGCTGCTAATCAATGCTCAAATGATAAGGCCCAACAGTTTTTTTGAGCACCTCTGGGCATGTTCAAATTATAGTAATGGTTTGAACTAGACTTATAAATGGATGAACATTATTCACACATCATGTATTGTCACCTTTGTGCTAAAATAAACCCCATTATCTGACACTAGCAGAAAGTACCGTCAGGCTATCCTGACTTGGTAACATCAGCCAATGCATCAGTTTTGGCTTCTTTGAAATAACTACCTCATGACCACATGAATCTAATTCATTTAAATGCCTCTTCGTTGCTGCAGTCCCCTTTCTCTGTGCCTACCCATAGATAACCAGTGAATGGTATAATGGAGAATAAGCTCGGTTTCTGTCCGACTCACTCCGAAGCTGTTGATTTTGTCTTGTTTATGTAGTGTAACCATAAATCAATTTTTTGAAGAAGTCGCAAATTCTGGCTGACTTGAATTATTAACAAGGGACACTGACGCATAGCGAGAGGATAAAGAAGCAGTCTGTAATGGTCTGCCTGATGAATACTCTCGTGGCTTCATTAGGATTTGCTCCGAGGTTTTTTTTTTACCTTTTTGTACATTAAGGAAAAGTGAAAATCACTTTAATATTTACTTTTCAGGGTTCAGCTGCCTCTTGTAATGAAGGCCCAATCTATCAACACTGCATGCCTCACATATTGTTTCTCTTTCCCTTTCTGTATTATTAAATCTTTTTAACAATTAATAAGGATCACTGTATCACTTGGATTAAAAAGTAATCATTGCTGAATAGTACACCTTTGAAAGTAGTGGTTCAAAATTCATGAAGAAAGCTACAGGACTCCCACACCCTTAAAATAATTTGTACTTATTGAGGTTGTTACATTTATTCAAACTTTTCTAAATTGACAATTCAGCCGGCAATCAGAGCTTCTAAAGGGAATGTCAAACATAAAATATTGTACACAAAACCAAATGCTATAATGTTTACTCACCAATGGTTAAAAAAATTTTGAGAGATGTGGCCTCCATTGACAAAGTCAGCTTTTATCTCTGATTTCTTGTTGCTGTTCAGAAAATGATAGCAGGTTTCACTTCCCAACCCTTTCCAGCTCTCAACGTGCAGTTATTCAGGGAGTTCTGAAACTTTGATGAGAAAACAAAGAGAATGATGTTAATGTGTGTAAATTGGACTGTCGTAATGACTTGGAGAGGTATTTGGTGGTGATAGTCTTCCCATGTACTTGATGGGAACCCAGAAGTCTGTTGTCAAAGAAGCATTGTTGCAGTTTAACCTGTGGGTAGTACAATTACCTCTTTAGCCAGGGCTGATGCTGATTCTGTGCTGCAGGGCAACTTCACAGGCACCAGAAGCCCTCTAATATTTCACTTAAATGACCTATGTTCATGGATGATATTGTACATTGGGGATTCTTGGCTGTGGAGACACTAAAGACCATGTCCTCATTTGAAATCTACATGTGTATATTTCAATGTTTCTCTATTTCTATGTATATATGTTGCATATGCAATTTCACCATGGATTACTAGGAGACTGGACGCTAATCTAATTAGCTAAGGGGCAGCATGGTGTCTCAGTGGTTAGCACTGTTGTCTCACAGAGCCAGGGGCCCTGTTTTGATTCCAGCCTCGGGCAATTGTCTGTGTGGAATTTGTCTGTGTGGGTTTCCTCCCACAATCCAAAGATGTGCAAGTTAGGTGGATGGCCAGGCTAAATTGCCCCATAATGTCCAGGGACATATAGCTTAGGTGGGTTAGCGATGAGAAATGCAGGGTTGCAGGGATAAAGTAGGGGGATGAGTCTGGTGGGATGACTTTCAGAGGTTTGATGTGGACTTGATGGGCCAAATGGCCTGCTTCTACACTGTAGGGACCCTATGATGATTCTAATTGTTGCATTCCTACTGGCAAAACTTTGGACGTGGGTTTCTTTAATCCACATTGAGGTTTCACTCTTCACTTGCTGCTGCTGGCTTGAGGAGAACTTAAGATGCTTTGTGGTACTCTCTATGACTTCACCAACTCTTTATTAAATCTAACCTAGAAACTCCAACTAAATTATTGTCAAGCCTGGCTATACATACATGACAAATTTCGAACAAATCCCACCATACAAGACCCTTAAATGACATTCACAGTAGGTTTTAAGCAGATGTTCCACAGAAACGAGCGCTTCCTTTCTGTATGAAACAATATCTCCTTTAAATACACTGAAAAATAAAAGACACGATGAGGCTCTTCTGTAGGGTCATATTCACACCACAGAAGATGGCTGTTTGATCCATCATACCTGTACTAGTTCTTTGACTAGAACTATCCCATCGCAACAGCCATATTACTTCTTTACATTTCTCCTTTTCAAATATTTAAATATTTCTCCATAAACTATGTACTAGCCTTCGTCTCAATCATTTTTAATAAACAGTTGATATCCTAATAGCCTTGAACATGGAACAAAAAAGCCTAATTTGTTCTTCCCTTCTCAGAACTTAGACCCTATATCTCACTATTGCTGATTAGCGGTTTTCATATTTTACCCTACATTTCATCATTTTTAACACCTCTATTAGATGCTCTCATTTAGCCTTCCCTGATTCTATGGAAAAAGCTTCAGTTTTTCAGGATTTCCTCCATAACGATAAAGGTTCATTCTTATTTCTCTCACTGGAGTGAATTTTCACTACAACCTTTTGTTGGTTATCCTACCTCTCCAAAAGTAGGGTGTCTTGAACTCCACACACAACTCTGACTGTGGCGTGAGTCCTGAAGATTGATCCCTGTCCAAAGCTGATTTGGTTTGCTTACAAAAGAAGAAAGAAAATTCAAATCATTGGCAGCCCTCCAGCTTCAAGAACTTGCCTGTTGCTCTTGATTGGATCTCCATGCAAATTAAGGCCACACCCACATGAAAACTTTAATTTTAATCAGATACCCGCTATTCTGTAGTTGCATAGATTCCAGATTAGACAGGAGTGTACCTTTAAGATAACACTATGACCTTTTTGGTATAAAGATACCCAGTTCACTTTCAGTCACTCTCAGCCTAATGGAGTCAGTCTTGTTCTTTTAATTAGACAGTCACCCGTTTGTATTTTACAGTAAAAAAAATCATTCTGTATAAGTCTGTGAGATCGTAGAAATGTAAATGGTTAGTGTTGGTCATAAACTTCAAGACATCTCTCAACAAGAGCCTAGACTTTGTGGTGTTTTTAAATTCATTCACAGGATGAAGGTGTCATGGCTAGGCCAGCATTTATTGACCATCTCTAATTGCCTAGAGGGCAATTAAGAGTCAACCACATTGCTGAAGGTCTGAAGTCACATGCATGCCAGACCTGGTAAGGGTGGTAGTTTCCTTCCCTGAAGGACATCAGTAACCCAGATGGGATTTTCCTGAAAATCAACAATGGTTTCGTAGATATCATTAGACTCTTAATTCTAGATTTTTATTCAATTCAAATTCCACCATTTGCTGTAGCGGGGTTTGAACCCAGGCCCCCAGAGCCTTACTTTGGCCTGTGGATTAACAGTCCAGCGAGACTATTGTGGTATGTTAAGTGAGCTAACATATGGCAAAGCACTTAGGCCATTAACTGGCAGTGGTGTTTGACACAAGAAATCACGTCATATTGGTAACAAATGGGCACTAAAAGCTAATGGTCAAAGCTAGTCACCGGCAGCTAGTCATTATGAGAGGTTGAAGAGGTGATGGCAGCTGTGGTACTTTACCAGTCATTCCTCATCATTGACTACATAAATCCTGCACCGACAAGAGCAGGTTGGGATTTCTGTGGTGAGTAACTCACCTCCTGATTCCCCACCACCTGTCCACCTTCCACAAACCACACGGAATCCTGCCCACTTGCCTGGATGTGTGTAGCTACTACAACCCTCAAGAAGTTTAACAGCATCCAGGGCAAAGAAGCCTCGAACTTCTCACTTTTACCCCAGGGTACCACAGTAGGTGCTGTGTGTGCCATCTATAAAACACATCGTAGCAACTTGTCCTCAAAATCTGTGACCTTTATCACCGTGAAGGACAAGAGCAGCAAGAGCATGGCATCACTATCAATTGCAAGTTCCCCTCCAATTCAGTGAGGCTGGGATCTCATGACCAAATAAAGGGAAAAATTATTCAGGATGTAAAGTCAGCATTCCATTCAATCCTATCAATTTCCTGTTGAGTGTGTGGATTAAAATTCCCTCCAACAAAATCTGCATAGAGTAAGACAGGTAATGAGAGTGGCCGCACCTCTTTTGAATTAGATACTCTTCATTCTATCCTAGTACGCAAATGCAGGACATTTCTCACTGGTTCCACTGAACAGAAAAAAAATGTATTAGAGCCCACTGAATGACTTTGATTTTTAATGATTTATTTTAATCAGTGATTCCTGTGCATGGATTTTGTTGTTTAAAGAATGAGCACATGAGAGGAAGAGTTGTTGGTCCTTCAGAAAAGCAGGTGGAGGAAAGCAGGGTAGAGGGAAAATACAGAATAGAGAAATAAGAAAATCTTAAAGATAAAAAAACTGCAGATGCTGGAATTGAAGGTAGACAAACAGGAGGCTGGAAGAACATAGCAGGCCAGGCAGCATCTGGGGGAAGGAGCCAGGCAGCATCTGGGGGAAGGGAGCAGTCAATGTTTCAAGTATTACCCTCCTTCGGGACCTTCTTCCAGCCTCCTGTTTGTCTACCTTAAATAAAACAATTTTGTCTCGTTCTAGGTTTCAGCTACTCATGAAACTAAGATGTATGCAAGAAAATAAATATTAAAATAGAACAAAATACAAAATCACTTGTATCAATATCTTGAGACCATAAGCCATAAGAAATAGGAACAAGAGGAGGCTATTCGCCCCCTTGACTCCACCATTCAATAGGGTCATGGCTGATCCTACATTCCGATCCACTTTCTTGCCCCTTCCTTGCAACCATTGATACATTCTGCCAAGAAAAGCCAAATTAAGATTTAGGCTTCAAAAATTTGCTGAGAAGGTGTAACTTACCCCATCTGAGTGACTGTATGTGTGTCAATGTTGATAACATGAGTATGTGCAAGTATGGAACTTTAAAGTTAACAACACCAGCCAATGGTGGGCTGCAAGCTCAACGTGTGCAAATCAAAGTTGAATTAAATCACTCGAGTTTGTTTTATCCTGCAGCTTCGAGAGGTTACCTGGGCTTCAGCCTATTGCCTGTATACAATTTTGTGAATCCCGACAGGCACAGACAGTGTAATTTTGTCAGGAGCATTTCCATAATCAGAAGCAGCTTTTCGGTTACATTTTCACATGAAGTGAAATGTAAACTTTTCCATTGTATTTATCTGTTGAAAGGAAAATAGAGGCTTTGAAGTGATTTTGACTGGTGGAAGTAAACCACCTATGAGTAAGTACCAGTTGTGGTCATGATTCCTCATATCTTTTCTGTATTACATAGCTACAGGCCAAGTTAAGTTTCAAGACATAAATAATTGATTCTTCATGAAAATCAACTATTCTTGTTACAAGGCCAACCTATTACATTTATGATGTAGCCTGCAGTGTTTCACCCCTAACCTTTGACTATCAATGTTCAACACTTATGGCTGTGCCGGGAACGTTCAATGTCTTGACTTAACTATTATAAAACTGCACATTTCTTTTCCAGACAAAAGAGAGGCCATTCAGTCAATGCACTTGGCAGCTTTAAAAGAGATAGTCATTTAATTTTTTTCCACTAACAAACCCCCACCAGCACCAACCCACCTTCTTATCAGTACCTTAGCGTGTTTATGCAAACATCCGGGGTTTAATTGAGCACCAAGTCCTATTGGGCTGAAGTACAAAGCCAACATAGCCAATGGACTCCTGCCTGGTGTACTCCCAGCCCATCGTCCTTTCCCACAGTTTTTAAAAATGTATAGTTGGTGAGGGCTGCACAGTCAAACTACACTGGAATGAGATGAGATCGAGGGAGTATTTGGAGAATTTGATTCCAATTGGGAATTCAGTGCATAAAGGGAAGAAGATGCTTTAAGGAAGGTTTATTGCAAGAAGTTAGATTTGCTGAATGGGTACTGAAAACAAAACATGCTAGAGATCACAGCAGCTTAGGCAGCAACCATGGAGAGGGAGCAAGCTAACGTTTCAAGTCGAGATGGCTCTTCACCAGAGCTGAAGTGAAGTGAAGTGTGGAGGGGGGCAGCATTTATGCAATAGCTGGGGGTGGTGGGTGGGTTAGAGTGCTGGGGAGAAAGGGTGTTGATAGTGCCAGTTAAGTGATTGGAATGTGAGAATGACAGACCAACGCTGTGTCTAACTGCCAGCTCGGAAAGAATAGACATCGGAATGGGGGGAAGGGAGAGAGGAGGGTGTTCCTTTATGACAGCTGCTGTTCTGCACTGTCAAAAAGTCTACAAACAACCTAGATGGTGCAGGACGGACAGCATTTGATCCCTAGGACTGGCAGTGGGGGAGATAACACCCCTTCAAGAGTGACACCTGAATAGAACTGGGACCAAGTTCCTTGTGAACGTTTCACTTATGCTGTGGGGAGATTTAAATTTAGAGTCATAGAGTCGTACAGGATGGAAACAAACCCTTTGGTCCAACTTGTCAGTGTCAACCAGATTTCCTAAATTATTCTGGTACCATTTGCCAACATTTGGCTCCTATCCCTCTAAACCCTTCCTATTCATGTACCCATCCAGATGCCTCTTAAAAGTTGTAATTGTACCAGCCTCCACCACTTCTGCTGGCAGCTCGTTCCATAGACACACCACCCTCTGTGTGAAAAAGTGCCTATTAGGTCCCTTTAAATCTCTCCCCTCTTACCTTAAACCTATGCCCTCTAGTTTTGGACTCCCTACCTGGGGTAAAGACCTTGTCTATTTACCCTATGCATACCCCTCATGATTTCATAAACGCCCATTAGGTCACCCCTCAGCCTCTGATTCTCCAGGGAAAATAGCCTCAAACTTTTCAATCTCTCCCATTAGCTCAAATGCAGCAACATCCTTGTAAATCTTTCCTGCACCGTTTCAAGTTTAACGACATCTTTTCCATAGCAGGAAGACCAGAAACCAGGGGACTATTTTAGAAAGTAATGCCAGGATGAACAAAACATTTGGAGAGACAGACAGCATTCAAATAGTGCAAAGTAAATTAACAGGCGAGATTGAATAAAGAAAGAAATGGAGTTTGAATCAACATTACAGTTCATGTATGTGAATGCATGGACTATGGTCAATAAGACAGATGAGCTACAAGTGCAGAATTTTGTGAGGAATTATGATGTTGTGCCAATAGCAGTGACTTGGCTCAAGGATGTGTAGAACTGGCTGTTTAATATTCCCATTTGCAAGATGTTCAGAAAAGATAGGCAAGGACAAATTGAGGATGAGTTGCTATATTGGTTAAGAAGAGCATCACAGTGTGGCAGAAAGAGGCTATTGCAAAGGATTCTAGGAAAAATACATCAGAGATAAAAGGTACTGCAGATGCTGGAGATTCCGAGATAACAAGCATGGGGCTGGATGAACACAGCAGGTCAAGCAGCATCATAGGAGCAGGAAAACTTGACGTTTCGGGCCTAAACCCTTCATCAGAAATGGGGGAGGGGAAGAGGGTTCTGAAATAAATAGGGAGAGAGGGGGAGATGGATAGAGGAGAGGATAGGTGGAGAGGAGGCAGACAAGTCGAAGAGGCGGGGATGGAGCCAGTAAAGGTGAGTGTAGGTAGGGGGGTAGGGAGGAGATAGGTCAGTCCATACAGTTTGGTCAGAACTAAGGAACAAAATTTATGGAATTTTCTATTTGGTGTCATCTGCAGACTACCAACCAGTGGGAAGGTTTTAGAGGAACAAATCTACAGTAAATTAGATAAAAGTAATTACCTGAATACAGACAGGGATAATAGTAATATAAAGAGCAGTGAGGGCAAGTGGACCATGATTGTGTTCAGGAGAATTTTCTATAGCAGTGCAACAAGACAGGAAGAACTGCTGGATCTGGATCTTGGGAATGTGATGGACCAGGAAAGCCAATGTCATTGAAGGAGTGTTCAGGTGGTTGTAGTCATTTTATCAAAAGGCTTGTGATGTTAACGGATAAGGGCATTACAAATTAGGAATAATTAAATGCAGGACAGTTAACATAAATGGAGCAAGAACAGAGTTTGGGGCAGGTAATGGAAAGTTGGCAGGAGAAACTGTCAATGGAAAATGAACGATCTTCAACGAACACGGTTTGGGCACAGTTGAACTATATTCCCTCAAAAGGGAAAGGTGGGGCAAACAAGCGCAGAGTTCCCTGAATGAAAATGGAATTAGTGATTAAGATGAAGAAGCAAACTGTGCCTGAGGCAAGTATAAAATACAATTGAGAACCAAACTCAACACAAACAGTTCAAAACGAGAAGCTAACAAAAAGGGGAACCCATAAACAGTAAATGGGTGGTAAAAGGAAGAGTGAAACCAATTAAGAAATAAAATAAAAGTGATTTACACATGGAAGTATTGGCATGGCTGATGTGTTAAATGAATGTTTTTCATCTGTCTTTATTAAGAAAGGAGATGCTGCCCAGGACATAGTGACATAAAAATACAAGTTTGTCGAGTGGGCAAATCGGTGACAAATGAAGTTCAATGCAGGAAAGTGTGAAGTGATAGAATTTGGTAGAAAGAACATGGAGATACACTATTAAATATGAGAGTCTGCATTAAGGGTGTGCAGGAGCAGAGGGACCTAGTTGTATATGTGTATTAGTCACTAAATGTGGCAAGACAAGTAGAGAGAGCAATTAATGAAGCATACAGTATCATAGATTTAAGTAATAAGGGTATAGAGTATGGGAGCCAGGGATTTATGCTGAAGTTGCTTAAAATATGAGTTAGACCTCAGCTGGGGGTGGCATGGCGGCTCAGTGGTTAGCACTGCTGCCTCACAGCATCAGGGACACGGGGGTCAGTTCCACCATCGTGTGACTGTCTGTATGGAGTTTGCATGTTCCCCTGTGTCTGCGTGGGTTTCCTCCAGGTGCTCCGGTTTCCTCCCACAGTCCTGAGATGTGCAGTCTAGGTGGATTGGCCGTAGTGTTCAGGGATGTATAAATTAGGTGGGTTGTAAGGAGATGGGTCTGGGTGGAATGCTCTGAGGTTCAGTGTGGACTTGCTGAGCCGAAGAGACTGTTTCCACACCGTAGGGATTCTATGATTCTGGAGCATTGTATACAGTTCTGGGCACCAAACTATAGGAAAGTGGTGAATAAGTTAGAAAGGGTGCAAAGAGATTTTTGAGAATGTTACCAGTGAAATGAAGTTTCAGATATGAAGATAGCTTGGAGAAGTTGGGACTGTTTTCCTTGGAGAAGAGAAGGCTAAGAGGAGGCAGTTTTCACCAACCAGGTGGGGCTGCTGGACAGAGAAGGTAGGGAGAAATTGTTTCCGATCAAAAAGATTAAGAACGATTTTGATCAGTTCCATAGAGGGTTTCTCTCTGCAAGACCTAGTGATATTTCTCATGCTTTCTTCCCAAAAGGCCACATTACCTTTGTGGATGTATTTGCCACTGCCCAGATCTCCCAGGATTCCAGAGGCTGGTACCAGCATTATAACCCAGCAGTGCAGTGGGCACAAGTGCTGTCAGTTAGCAGCTATCCTGTATGATTCTTGTCAATGTTGAAAACACCTCAAACAGAGGGGAACTGGCAGTCTGCTTCGCTGACAAGGACCTGGAGGTTTGACAGATGGAAGGCGCATGCAGTCGCTGCGCTGGAACATGCCAGCAGATATTGGGACTGGTGTCCAAGATGGAGAACCAGAGAAGCAAATCATGAACTACAGTCACTGGGAACCTGCCCTAACTTTCAGGGCAGGGACTGTCACAGTCCCATTCCACTCCAGTGGGTGGGAGAATAGAACCTGCAAATCAATGAGGTAAAATGACTATGCAATGAAATGTTAATGCATGCAGATAGGATTCTCACTGCCCATTAGCAAAAATCTTATCTAACCATTCACCGCTTGATTGGAAAATTGGATGTTTTGGTCTTGAATCTCCTTCTTCTGGTCTCATGTGACTTTCTAGCCAATATCCATGTTACATAGAAACATAGCAACATAGAAACATAGAAGATAGGAGCACGAGGAGGCCATTTGGCCCTTCGATCCTGCTCTGCCAATCTTCATGATTATTACTGATCCTCTAACTCCATAGACTAATCCTGCTTTCTCCCCATAACCTTTGATCCCATCAGCTCCCAGTGCTATTTCTAGCTGTCTCTTGAATGCATTCAATGTTTTGGCATCAACTACTTCCTGTGGTAATGAATTCCACAGGCTCACCACTTTTTGGGTGACAAAATGTCTCCTCATCTCCGTCCTAAATGATCAACCCCAAATCCTCATACTGTGACCCCTGGTTCTGGACACATCCACCATTGGGAACATCCTCCCTGCATCTACCCTGTCCAGTCCTGTTAGAATTTTATGAGTCTCTATGAAATCCCCCCTCGATTGTCTGATCTCCAGTGAAAACAATCCTACCTAGTCAATGTCTCCTCATACATCAGTCCCGCCATCTCCGGAATCAGCCTGGTAAATCTTTGCCGCACTTCCTCGAGCGCAAGAGCATCCTTCCTCATAAAAGGAGACCAAAACTACACATAATACTCTAGGTGTGGCCTCACCAAGGCCCTGTATAACTGCAACAACACATCCCTGCTCCTGTACTTGAAACCTCTCGCAACGAAGGCCATCTTACTATTTGCAAAGAAGATTCATCCAAAATACAACGTGCAAAAGGAGCAAATGTGTCAAGGGAAAAGTCTTTTTCACACAATTGATGATTTGGCTTTGGAATGCACTGCCTGGAAGTGAGGTTCAACTGAAGAATTTTGGAGGGCATTAAGTAATTGTTTAATTAGAAACAACATTCAGGGCTATGGGTAAATGCAACAGAATGGCACAGTGATAATGCTCATTCATAGAATTGGTGCAGACACAATGGGCTGAATGGCTTTCTTCTGCACTATCACATTCCTGTGATTCTTTACCAAGAATTGTGAGGTCTGTGTTCGGAGAATGTGCTTGTGCAGCCCAGTAAAAGTTAGTAATGTAGAAAAATAGCAAAGCATGAGTCCAGCACCTACATAGGAGAGAATTAATGGTTTCATTCATTCACAGCTCACTTCGAAGTTTTAAGATTCAGTTAAAGATTCGTGGCCAACAGTGTTAGGGGTTGTACTCTAATGCACTGTTGACATTAGCTTCAATCTTCAATCCACAGTCTTCTCATCTTTATTGTAAGCTCCACTTTCTCCATTGCTCTACCCTGAGATTACAATGTCTGCTTTGTGTTCCATTGCCTAGTTGGCTGCTGCAGCCTCAGTTTTCCATTTCTTTGTTTTATTCACTCATGGGATGTGGGTGTTGCTGGCTGACCAGCATTTATTGCCCCTCCCTGGATGCCCTTGAGAAGGTGGTGGTAAGCTGCCATCATCAACGGCTGTAGTCCATGTGCTGTAGATCGACCCTTAAGGAAGAAATTCCAGGGTTTTACTCAGCGACACTGAAAGAACTGTGATATATTTCCGAGACAGGACGGTGAGTGGCTTGAAGGGGAACATGTAGGTGGTAGTATTCCCAGTTATCTCTGCCCTTGTCCTTCTAGATGGAAGTGGTCATGTGTTTGGAAGGTGCTGTCGATGGAACCTCCTGAGGTGAATTTCTGAAGTGCATCTTGTAGATGGTACACATTGTCTCCTCCAGCTGTTCCACTGACCAGTTCTTCAATTTACACTGATCCTATGGATTTACGTTTCACCCTCCTGGCTCCCATTGTAGGCCCTTCGATTTCATTTCCTTTTCCATCTGCTAGAATCCCATTTTCTGGAATTCTAGACCCTATGTTTTTGGTGCTAACATAGACGCTAATATATACCTTGCCAAACCCTTGGATCAATAAATGCTGCATCATTGCTTGCTTTCTGCTTTGTTTCCACATGACAACCTGTAGAAGTATCGTCAGGGGATGCTCCACCCCATAGTCTCAATTATGGTTGAGGCCATCACTGAGATCCTCTTTGCATCCAGAACCTACCCTAACCCCTCCATTCTTCCTACCAATCCTCCTCCTGTATCTGCCTGGGGGAGCTCTTCACCTACTCAATGAAAACTCCACTTTTAAAGATGTCAAGTAACATATAGGGCTTCCATTTGTCACAATACTTCTGCAGCTCTTAATCCTTTCATCCAATCCTTCAATTCCATGTGTAATGCTCCTGTTTCCAGTTACAAAACCTATTTGGTATCAATCCCTCTCACCCATACCTTACTGACCTAATTTAACTTTGGATCTCTGAATGCTTCCCATTTCAGATTACTATCTATGTGACTGAATCACTTTTAGCCTTTATAACTGCTTCCAACCTTTGAGAACTTTCTATTCTTGACTTCAGACTCTTGTACATCTCTCTTTATCCCACCATCAGCAGCTGTGTCTCTGGCCATCTCAATTGAATTTCTAGAATTCTGTCCCTTAATGCCTTTGTTTGTCAACAACTCTTTTGTCTTTTAGGATCTTCATCAAAAGTCATCTCTTTGATCATCCTAATATTCCTACTTTGCCTTGGCATTCCTTTTTGTCCAATTATTTTTTATTAATTGTCTTTTATTTTATCAAAACTGTATCCAGAGACTTGCACCTCTGAAGTTGTTCCACTCCACCTTTTGCTACTGAAGCCCCCTAGGGCTTGACTATTTCAACTCACTCCTGGCTGCCTAACCATCTGCTACCCTCCAGTAACCTAAGATCATCCAAAACCCTGTTGCCCATAAGCTAATTTGTACCAAATCCCATTCACTCATTACACCTGTGCTCACTCATCCACCTTGGCTCCCGGTTGAGCAATGCCTCAATTTTAAAAATTCTCATCCACTTTTTTCAAACTCTGCCATGTCTCAACTTCTATGACTTTTCCCAACCCTGTGAGATCTTTTTTCTCCCCATGTTCACTCCCAATTCTAATCATTCCGCTATTGGTGATGTTTTTGGTTATCGGGTTAAAGGCATTATATAAATGCACATTATTGTTGTTGTAAATAAGTGTTTTTTCCAAATACCCAAACCTTTGAATCATTACTCATTCTGGTTATATTGACATGGCATAAACTAAACTAACACCTCCTGCTTCAAATTTAATAAAATAAAAACGGAAAGAGCTGCAGATGCTGTAAATCAGAAACAAAAATAGAAAATGCTGGAAAAGCACAGCAGGCCTGGCAACATCTGTGGAGTGAAATCAGAGTTAACGCTTCCAGTCGAGTGACACGAGGTTCTGAGGAAGGGTCACTCAACCTGAATCGTTAACTCTGACTTCTCGCCACAGATGCTGCCAGACCTGCTGAGCTTTTCCATCAGTTTCTATTTTTGTCAATAAAATAAAATGTCTTTTTTTTAGCTTCCAATTTTTTTGGCCAAGCTCCAATTATCCCTTTAGAGTCCCCTGGTTTGGCTTTTGTTTGCCTGCATGAGAAAGTTGACTGCAGGGCATCTGCTGGAGTCAATAGCATTTCAATATTGATGAGGAATCCTGAAACTGATGCTGGGATTCAGATTTCTGATCACAAAGGTGACATGTGGAGCATGCCCGTCACAGAATGGACTTGAAAACGCTGCACACCCATGTTGGACCCTTCTGTACCCATTGTCTACTTGTGTAAAAGGCACTGCAGTGACAGACGGCGCTATTGTGTGTTGAACCCTCTGTTTCCTTTTGGCTGTGAACAGTGTTTGGCAACAGTACCAAAGATACAGGCGCACAGTCAGGTCCAATCAGGCCTGCAAAGTTATGTCAGGCTTTAAAAAGAAAATAACAAAGCACTTGAATAAAAGCAAAGTCTTTGGAAATGCGTCAGACCTGAAATAAAAACAGAAAATGAAGAAGAAATTCAGCAGGTCTGGCAGCATCTGTGGAGACAGAAACATGAGTTAAAGTTTTGAGTCCCATGACTCTTTGGAATTTTTAGAAAGGCCATACAGGACTCAAAACGTCATCTTTGTTTCTCTCTCCACACATGGTGCCTAATCTGCTGAATTTCTCCAGAAATTTCTGTTTGTATTTTTGGGTAAGCAGCTGGTCAGTATTGTTGGTTCAGTACGCAGAATGGGAGTTCAATGTTATTTTACTCAAATCGAGTAAGATGATTCCCTAGTCTGGCTAAGTGCAGCATGTTGATTAATTTGTCTTGATAGGCAAAACTGTAGTGTGTTGTTTGAACAAAATGACTCTGATCCTATCTGTTGCTTTACATTTACCAGCTGTGAATAACTTCAAAATCTGTATCTGGCTACGGCTCACCAGCTGTTTTCTGGAGTTGAGAGTGAAGGAGCAAACATGGGAAAACGTTCAGTTCAGATCACAAGGGAATATGACCCCGAGCTGCATAATCAAACTGTTAGACGTTGGAAATTACATAAACACTCCTCAATGCGAGATGTTCGGATCGTGGCCATCTCCCAACGCACAGCTGCAGAGGACGGGGGGCGCAGGATGTCAACAGAACTGTGCAGTTGCCTGTCGGACATAGGGAGATGAGGAAGCTATTTGTTGATAGAATTAAATGGCACACAACTATTACTCATGTTAACTCAGTTGTCAGCAGCAAGTGGGGATAATCATTGCTTAATACAGTTTTGTTCTGATGGTTATAATTCATGTCTTTAATCTCCTGGTTATAATTCATGTCTTTAATCTCCTCAAAGGAAGGGTTCCTGGAGGGTAATAATGACTCCTCAAAGGAGCTCACACAGTCTGGATGCGCCACTCTGTATTATTTCTTTTCTGCATTATTGCCTGGTAAATGACCTTTTCATTAAGAGAATGGTAAGAGAAGAATTGATGCCAAGCAATGGGGCTCTGAAAGGGATGCTTCATTATTTGTAGGAGTGCTACACATTCAGAATGGGAATGAGTGTGATGAAAGAAATGGCTTTTCATGTGAGTTCTTAATCTTTTATGGGATGTAAGCATCTCTGTTAGCACATGGAAACATAGAAACATAGAAAATAGATGCAGGAGTTGGCAATTCGGTCCTTCCAGCCTGCAACACCATTCAGTATGATCACGGCTGATCATGCAGTCTCAGCATCCCACTCCCGCTTTTTCTCCATACCCCTTGATTCCTTTAGCCATAAGGGCCATGTGGTGTTGTCCATCCCTGATTGCCATTAAATTGAATGGGATGCTATCCCACTTTAGAGGGGAGCTAAGAGTTAACCACATTTTGAATGAGATGTAGGCTGGGCTAGGTAAGGACAGCAGATTTTCCTTCTCTAAAAGATATTAGTAAACCAAACGTTTGTTTCCCTCCGAGAAACAACAATGGGGTCATGTTCACAACAGGACTAGCTTTTAACTCCTGATTTTATTAACTAAATTCAAATTACATCGGCAGTGACGAGATTTGAATACTGCGCTAGACTATTAACTTGGGCGTCTGGATTCCTGCTCCAGTGGCAATACCACAATGCTACCTTTGACCCTTGTGGTACTCACTATAAAGGGGATATCCAGAATTTTATAGGATTAGGTCTTAGATCTCTGCTAGTGTCTTGGCCACATCATGTTCCATTTCCTTCTCTTCCTCTTAATAGATTCTGCGCTCTTTATCTTGTTCCTCCCGTAGGGCTAAATGTCAGGGCGATGTTGTGTGGAAGGCTACAGTTGATAGCGATTCTGGACACCCTCATTGGTGCCTATCAAAGGACATCTCCAAGTCTACCAAGCATCTCAATGACACTTCTGGCTGTATATGGCTTTCACTTGGCCTCACTTGTTGCATTCATCACAGGGAGTCACCATCAATGCTTTGAACAGCTAGCTGGTATACCTACAACAAGTAGGGAAGAGATTGAGGATGATGGACTGCCGCAGGATGAAAGGCATATTGTGCATATCATTAAAACTGAAACTGGAGGAGTGGACTGGACATGGTCCCACTTCTCCATAAGTCACAATATTATGTGAAAATAATTTAATTCAAAAAGCCAATTAAAGAAATTATTTATATCAAATTCTAACTAAATATCTAAAAACCAAATTTCTTAATGACCCAATTATTGGTTTATTACTAAAACAAAACTTATTCATTGAAAAAGAAATTAGTTTAACATCCAAAGTTGGTCATAAAGAAATATACATGTTTATCCCATTAAATAACTCAAATGACACACTCTTCAGCAAAAGAGAGAAAAATTGATTTCTCTGCAGTGATTGACTTTCTGAAAAAAATCTGAAACAATTTGGCCAATGGGTTACTTGAGAAGACTAAAGGATCAATGTTTCAAGGTCTGTTGTACCACGTGTGGTCAAGTCACGGTTGATACTGGAGTGTTTCAAATACAGTCTGCTCAGAAAATACAATATTGAAAAGCTCCCTCAATCACTCTTCTAGAGAATGGACAGATTTCACTTTTGACACAAGTGTTTTCTTTGATGAAGTGGAAGAGATCAGCTGAGCTCTCTTCTTTCATGTTCTCAGCTGACCCCAGATGAAGCAGGCCCAACGATGGGGGAGGTGGTGTTGGGGGCTGGTGGCTCAACAGCAGAACAAGCAGTCATGTGATTTCTTGGGAACCTTGTTAAAAGAAAATTCCAGTTGACAGCGAACTTTCAGTGAGCTTTTTTTTCCAAAGAAACAACTTCAGACATTTTCGCAAAACTTAAAATGAATTGTTTCCTCAATCCTTCAAAACTTAAGTTCTTCAAAAAATATTGGATCTGAAGTATCGTAACAACATCATTTATGGTTGCACTCTCATCGCACATTGATGAAGTGGAAGTAAGTGAGATTGATTTGTTGGTGCCTTATTGTGGAATTCAGTCCAATGTTGACACTATGGACCTATGAGAAACTATCAAACTACAGCGCTCTCTCATTTTGCCTGGCATCAGCACAGGCAACATTCACATAATTGCCAGCCTTGGCAAAAGAAAATTGCCATCCATCTTACACACTTGTTGCTAGGTGACTAGGACATTCTGTCAGTGTCTCCTGACAGGATCTCGTGATAAAGACATTGATGGCAAGTTGTGACTTTGATGGGCATCGTGTAGATACAATCCCCATCAGCTGGCAGGAGATCTTGGTCCAGCTGACTGAAAATGTCTACAAGTACTTGACACAAAACCCTGAGTGACCTGATGACGAAAGTTAGTTTTCTGTCTCTGTTCTTTCATGTGCATATATTTAATTTGCAGCATTACCGGAAAATGAATGTTCGCAATGTCTTGTTGCAGGGAATAAACTGTTTGTATGTTTTATTGTACTATGAAGGAAAAGGGTAACCCCATGGTAATTCACTGGTTACGCAAGGGTATTTTTTTTAAGAAGCTGGATTTGATATTTTTGTGAGACCAACTGGAACCAGGTGCCTTTGGATTTTCAAAAAACTACCCGGCAACAGCTTGTGGATTGGTTGTAAATAACAGTTTTATCACAGAACTCAGAGGAGAGTTTGGCTCTCTGACCTCCAAAAGCCTACAAATGACTAGATTCCTCTCTCCTGTTAGTAGAAAAGACATAGCACTCAAAAGGTTTTGGAAATAAAAACTTTCTAACTGAAGCCACGATCTAGATCCAACCGATCGGCTGAGAACTGCTATAATTGACAAAACGCAATGTCATTGCCAAAAACCAAAAGAACAGAGAAAGGCATCCCATTTACCCATTTATTTTGGATTCACAGATTTCATTCCTTTTTGCCTGTATTTTGCATCCGTGGTATTCGTGTAAAACCATCTATCTCATCTGTCTTGTCCATCCTATTTGTGAATGAAAGGGTGTAAAGTTTCAGTTTACATGATAGTAATTAATAATCAGTTTTGCCACATGTTAGAAGATAAGCTTGTTTTCTTCTTCATTGATGGTAGACAGCATGAGTTTCTTTTCTCTTAGGTATTGGTCACTGTAGACGCTAACTATCCTAAAGATTAAGTTGGTCACCTCTCACATCTGTGCTGATTCATTGAATAGTGGATCTTGGTATTCAGTGCACTTTTCCCATCAGGGTCATGACACATGGGACATGGGTGTCATGGGTGAGGCCAGCACTTATTGTCCATCCAGAATTAAATCCTTCAGCGGAGTGGCTTGTTAGGCAATTTCGCAAGGCAGTTAAGGATCAATCATGGGGGAAGGGAAGGGGGATCTGAAATAAATAGGGAGGGGGAGGCGGACAGAAGATGGATAGATAGGTGGAGAGGAGACGGACCGGTCAAAGAGGCGGGGATGGATCCAGTAAAGGTGAGTGTGGGTGGGGAGGTAGGGAGGAGATGGGTCAGTCCAGGGAGGACGGACAGGTCAAGGGGGCGGGATGAGGTTAGTAGGTAGGAGATGGGGGTGGGCCTTGAGGTGGGAGGAGGGGATAGGTGGGAGGAAGGACAGATTAGGGAGGCGGGGATGGCCTGGGCTGGTTTTGGGATGCGGTAGGGGGAGGGGAGATTTTGAAGCTTGTGAAGTCCATATTGATACCATTGGGCTGCAGGGTTCCCAAACAGAATATGAGTTGCTGTTCCTACAACCTTTGGGTGGCATCGTTGTGGCACTGCAGGAGGCCCAGGATGGACATGTCATCTGCAGAATGGGAGGGGGAGTTGAAATGGTTCGCGACTGGGAGGTGCAGATCTATTTCAGATCCCCCTTCCCTTCCCTTATTTCTGAAGAAGGGTCTAGGCCCAAAACGTCAGCCTTCCTGCTCCTCTGATGCTGCTGTGCCTGCTGTGTTCATCCAGCTCTACACCCTGTTATCTCAGATTCTCCAGCATCTGCCGTTCCTACTATCTCTAAGGATCAATCATATTACTGAGTCTGGAGTCACATTTAGACAAGATAAAAATGGCAGATTTCCTTCTCTAACAGTATTGTGAATCACATGTTATTTCTTAAATGCTTAATGATCATTGTCCTGGTCACTATGACTAACTTTATACTCCAGGTCTATTCATTGTATTCAAACCTAGGAAATACCATATTGGGATTTGAACCTATGTCCCCACAATATTAATCTGGACTTCTCAATTGCCAGTTTAGTGATGTTAACATTTACGTCACCATCTCCACAAGTCTTACACTCTGTGTTGTGGGTAGTACTTTCTGTGAACTCCACCTCTCTGTTGACTACCTCCCTCCCATGCTGATGTGGATCTATGAGAAGCAGGCTACAGCTGTTCCTGTGAGTGGTCTGCTTGGTATTATTGGCATTGCTGCTGTTAGACGTTCTTGGTTGCCCATCTGAGGTCACATGCAACACTGTATCATTAAACCCCATGATCTGGTTGACCAGGCCTGCAAAATACAGATCAGATGTACAATGCCTCCAAAGTTGTAAAATAACTTCTCAGTAAAAGCACTGCGAACAAAGCCTTGCACACAAGCAGGCAAGAAAGCAGCCTGGAGGTTTCTGTATTTGTTGGCGTATTTCCACGCCAGGTCTTTGGCTGCTTCAATTGCCGCTGTGTTCTCATCTTGTTTTACCTGGCCTGTTCCAGTAAACCCACGGACCCGCAGTTAAATTGCAAAAGTCATGTTAATGTCACTGCAACTGAACGGCTTGATGTATTCACATTGACAACCTGGCCCTCCTGAGTGGGTTGCTCATGCACCATGTAGTGTGTTACAATTCAATACTGAACTTGACATATTGACTATCAGTTTCCCTGGCTTTAGCCTCCCAACCACTCACAAACCCATGCGTTCCTGCATGTTAGCATTCAGACCTTGGTTAACCCGAATGGGTGACTTATGTTCTTCAGCCAAATTACCATCTGCCCCATCAAATTGAATTCAAGATAATTTGATTTTGATGTTGGGGTGATTTCTTTCCTGGCTTGCTCACAGCAGGGTCTGAGAGATGTATCTCCACTTCCTAGAAACTCTAGGAACACCTGGAGGGTAAAACACCCTCTACTGAACAAGGTAGCAGGTACAGGAGGCAGTATAGGAGAAGAAAATAGCAGCTTCCATTAGGAATGTGGAGGAGTTCTTAGCTTATTTACACACCACTCAATGAATAATTCAATTTTATAAGGAGCACAGCAAGCTGGTGTTAAATTTCACATCTGAGCTGAGTAACCTCAGGGATGTTATAAATCACCTCAACATTTTCTCAGCCCACCCAAGTACCTGTAGTCCATTTCAATGTTGACAAAAGTAAAACTAATAGTTTTCACTTAGAGCTATGATTTAACGTCTAGTCCAAGCCACTTGACCTAGCTCATGAAATGAGATACTTTGTTTGATTATAGCCTGATCATGGAGCAGATTTCTGTTCTCACCAAACAATAATCAGCTGAGATTGTAAGAATGATTAGTTAATGAGGAGGACTGTTCCTCATTTCTCCCAGTGCTTTCTCTTCCCCTCTGGCAGTTGCTTGGCATTGCTGGGGCTGCCATTCTCTGATACCTTTGCGCTTGAGCCAATAATATGAATACCAGCGCACTGCACCCTCCACAACCCAGGATCACCTGTCACGTTTTACAGCCTGTAGTAATGTAACAAGCATGTCAGCCAATCCGTGCACAGCAACATCCCACAAACGGCAAAGCCCAGACAAT
Source organism: Ginglymostoma cirratum (assembly GCA_024137785.1). Classification (NCBI taxonomy): domain Eukaryota; kingdom Metazoa; phylum Chordata; class Chondrichthyes; order Orectolobiformes; family Ginglymostomatidae; genus Ginglymostoma; species Ginglymostoma cirratum. The sequence continues at coordinate 7,449,344 of JAHRHZ010000048.1, read as the reverse complement.
CTGCTTTCTTTTGAGTTTACTGCTTTTAGTTGAAAGACATAGTGAGAAAAGAGATAAGTCTGAGGCTGGTACAGTTGAGAAAAGGAGCAAGTTAAGTAGTCAAGGCAGGCAAGAGCAAGGCAGAGAATGAAATAAGACTTATATAATAAACTGCATTTATTTCAATGCAAGAGGCCTGACAGGTGAGGCAGATGAACTCAGGGCATGGTTAGGAATATGGGATTCGAATATTATAGCTATTACAGAAACGTGGCTCAAGGAGGGGCATGTTTGGCTGCTTACTGTTTCAGGGTATAGATGCTGTAGGAAGGATCCAAAGTGGGGGAAGACAGGAGGTGGGAGGGACATTTTTGGCTAGGGATAACATTACAGCTGTACTTAGGAGGATATTCCTGGGACAATATCCAGTGAAGTTATTTGGGCAGAACTGAGAAATAAGAAAGAGATGATCACCTTATTGGGATTGTACTTTAGGCCCCTGAGCAGTCAGCAGGAAATGGAGAAACAAATACGTAAGGAGATCTCAGACATCTGTAAGAATAATAAGGTGGTGATGGTAGGGGATTTTAATTTTCCAAACATAGACTGGGATTGCCATAGTTACACGGACTTGGATGGAGAGGAATTTGTTAAGTATATACAAGAAAGTTTTCTTATTCTGTATGTGATGTACCTACTAGAGAAGGAGCAAAATTTGACCTAATCAAGGGAAATAAAGTAGGGTAAGTGACTGAGTAGTCAGTGAAAGAGCACTCTGGGGCCAGTGATCATAATTCTATTAGTTTTAGAACAGCTATGGAAAAGGATAGACCTGATCTAAAATTGAAAGTTCTAAATTAGAGTAAGGCCAATTTTGATGGTGTTAGGCAAAAACTTTCAAAAGTTGATTGGAGGAGGCTGTTCACAGGTAAAGGGATGGTTGAAAAGTGGGAGGCCTTTAAAAGTGAGACAATGAGAATTCAGAGACAGTATGTTCCTGTGACCGTGAAGGGAAAGGCTGGGAGCTGGAGGGAATGCTGGATGACAAGAGAAACTGAGGCTCTGGTCAAAAAGAAGAAGGAAGCATATGTCACGTTAGACAGCTGGAATCAAATGATTCTCTCAAGGAGTATAACGGCAGTGGCACTTAAGAGGGAAATCAGGAGGGTAAAAAGGGTTAAGGTGAATTCAGAGAGATTCTACAAATATATTAAGGTCAAAAGGGTAATTAGGAAGAGAATAGGGGCCTCTTAAAGATCAGCAAGGTCACCTATGTATGGGATCGCAGGAGATGGGGAGATGCTAAACAAGTGTTTTGCATCAGTGTTTACTGTGGAGAAGGATATGGAAGCTAGAGAACTTAGTGAAATAGTGATATCTTAAAAAGTGTCCATATTACAGAAGAGGAGGAGCTGGGTGTCTTAAAATGCCTAAAGGTGGATAAATCCCCAGGACTTGATTAAGCGTATCCCAGAACTTTGTGGGAAGCTGGGGAAGAGATTGCTGGGCCCCTCGCTGAGATATTTGTATCATTGATAGCCACAGGTGAGGAAGATTGGAGGTTGGCTAATATGGTGCCCTTATTTAAGAAAGGTAGTAAGGAAAAGCCAAGGAACTAAAGACCGGTGAGCTTGATGTCAGTGGTAGGTAAGTTGTTTGAGGAGATTCTGGGGGCAGGATTTATATGCATTTGGAAAGGCAAGGACTGATTGGGGATGGTCAACAATGCTTTGCGCGTGGGAAATCGTGTCTCACTAACTTGATTGAGTTTTTTGAAGAAGTGACAAACAAGATTGATGAAAGCAGAGTGGTAGAGGTTGTCTAAATAGACTTCAGCAAGGTGCTCAAAAAGGCTCTGTATGGTAGATTGGTTAGCAAAGTTAGGTCACCTTGATTCCGGAGGGAGCTAGCCAATTGAATACAAAATTGGCTCGAAGGTAGGAGACAGAGGGTGGTGTTGGAGGTTGTTTTTCAGACTGGAGGCCTGTGACCAGGGGTGTATCACAAGGATCGGTGCTGGATCCACTGCTTTTCATCATTTATATAAATGATTTGGATGTGAATGTAGGAGATATGGTTAGTAAATTTACAGATGACACTAAAATTGGTGGTGTAGTGGGCAGTGAAGAAAGTTATCTCAGAGTACAACGGGACCCTGATCAAATGGGCCAATGGACCGAGGAGATGGAGTTTTATTTAGATAAATTGAGATGTTGCATTTTGGTAAGGCAAGTCAGGCCAGGACTTTTACAGTTAATGGTAGGGCTCTGGAGAGTGTTGTCAAAGAAAGGGACCTAGGGGTGCAGGTGCATAGTTCCTTGAAAGTGGAGTCACAGGTAGACAGGGTGGTGAAGAAGGCGTTTGGCATATTTGCCTTCAATGGTCAGTGCATTGAATAAAGGAGTTGGGATGTCATGTTGTGTCTGTACAGGACTTTGGTTAGGCCACTTTTAGAATACTGTGCTCAATTCTGGTCTTTCTGTTATAGGAAATATGTTGCTATATTAAAAAGAGTGCAGAAAAGATTTTACCATGATTGGAGGGTTTAAGCTACAGTGAGAGGCTGAATAGGCTGGGGCTTTTTTCCCTGCAACATTGGAGGCTGGGGGTTACGTTATAGAGATTTATAAAGTCATAAGGGGCATAGATAGGGTGAATAGCCAAGGTCTTTTTCCCAGGGTAGGGGAGTCCAAAACTAGAGGGCATAGATTTAAGGTAAGAAGGGAAAGATTTAAAAGGGGCCCAGAGAGTGGTGCATGTATGGAATGAGCTGCCAGAGAACGTGGTGGAGGCTAGTACAATTACAACATTTAAAAGACATCTGGATGGACATATGAATAGGAAGGGTTTAGAGGGATATGGGCCAAATACCAGCAAATGGGTTAGATATAGATCAGTTTAGGACATCTGGTTGGCATTGATGAATTGACCCAAATGGTCTGTTTCCCTGCTGTACAACTCTATGACTTCCAGCAAATTTGCCCTACTCTTTGAAATAGAGCTGTGGGATCTTTTACACCCATCTGAGGAGCCGGCTGAGGCCTTGTTTTAAAGTTTCATCAGAAAAATAGCACCTCCCACAGCTTGACCCTCATTCGGCAATGCTCTGGACTTGCAGCCTAATTTTTTTCTCACTTCACTTGCCTAGAGCCTAGCTTTCTTTCATGGGAAGTTGCAGTTATACAGGTGAGACCACACCTACAATGTTATGTGCAGTTTTGGTCTCCTTTTCTGAGGAAGGATGCTCTTGCTGTCGGGGGATGCAGCGAAGGTTTACCAGGCTGATTCTGGGGATGGCGGGTCTGACATATGAGGAGAAATTGACTAGGTTGGGATTGCTTTTGCTAGACTTCAGACAAATGAGGGGGATCTCACAGAGACTTATAAAATTCTAACAGGACTGGACGAGTTAGATACAGGGAGAATGTTCCTGATGGTGGGTGTGTCCAGAACCAGGGGTCACAGTCTGAGGGTTTGGGATAGGCCATTTAGGACGGAGATGAGGAGATATCTCTTCATCCAAAGGGTGGTGAGCCTGTGGAATTCATTACCATGGGAAGTAGTTGATGCCAAAACACTGAATGTAGTCAAGAAGTGACTAGATATAGCACCAGGGGCGAATGGGATCAAAGGTTACGGGGAGAATGCAGGATTAGCTATTGAGTTGGATGATCAGCCATGTTCGTGAAGAATGGCAGAGCAGGCTCAAAGGGCCAAATGGCATCCTCCTGCTCCTATCTTCGATGTTTCTAAGTGAGTGACACTGGAAAGGCTAGTCCTTGTTGCCCAACCCTCTTGGTCCTTGAGAAGCTGGTGTTGATGCGCCTTATCGAACTACCGCGCTCCATCTCTCCAGCCCAAAAGTTTCTGGATCAAAGTCCAACTCCTTGAGTTGGAGCCATTCATAGAGACTATAACAATGGAGCCAAGTCATTTCCCTGACTCCTCCCCACGCCCCCAATACACGCACACTTAGATGTGACAATCTTTACAGACTGTTCAGGAGCAGGGAGCCAGGCTGATTCTTCTCCTTGTCACAGCTCCGACAACTGCAGGAGTCTGACATCTGCCATCATCAGCAGAGGCCAGGAATCCAACCTAGTGCCTCTGACCCTGCATTATGCCAGTGCACTGTGTTTTAATCTCCATGCAACAACATAACATTACCATCGAAGGGCCCACTGTCCAGTTGTATAAATCCCATGGTAGACAGCAATGCAAGTCTGCAATGGCTGAATTGAAACATCATTTTACACGATCCGTAGATTGGGAAAATTAAAAAATCTACACGCTACAAGTCAGAAGGTGCTTTTGAAAGAGCAACGGTTCTGCCAAGGCAGTGTCACTGCTGCACATGATCTCACATAAATACTTTTGCCTGCAGAGTTTTCCGTGCACTATTCAAATCAGAGTTAAATCACGCTGGTAATATATTTGTGCTGATTGCATATTTGACCTGAAATGTGGGGGAGCAAAGGAACAAAGGAATCTTTGTTACTCAGCAAATTATATCCTCATATCTCAATCTATCTTTTGCAATCATGAGTTCTGTTAGCAATATATATTTGGATGACACATTGTGTGTTTTTAAAAAAAAAGCAGCTACTGTGGATAGACAGTTCACACGAACACAGGGCACAGAGTAAGTCTCACCATTTCCTCAATGTGGAATGCATGCTGTGCAGGTGGTTATAATTACAATCAGTTCTTGAAGCCACTCTAAAAGATTCATTTGGTTATTTTCATGCATCTCATTTCCACATTTATGTGCACTTTCTTGGCTGCAACACAGACTGTGGAATGCTAGTTACATTTAACGTGCCAGCACATTGGTTTTTGATGTCTTAATAAGAGGGTTTTGTAAGACTCCCTCCTCCCAGTATTTAGATGTTTTGGTTTGAGGGCTCCAATGCTTGCAGAGTTGAAACAAACCTCACTGGGAGAGGGACACATCAAAAGATGTCAAGAATGAATGGGCAGCTAATCACTTACAGGTAACACAGCTGTAATAAGACTGCTGCACTAATAAGAGAAACAGAAGGCTCAATTCTTCACCTTTCACACAGTCACACATCCCTTCGTATTCTCCAAATTTATTGCTTACTGCAAAATAGTGACCATGCTGTAACTAACCCTGAGAACAGCTAAATGGTAACCACGCAATTGAATTAGTAAACATAAGATTATTTGGGTGAAAACAGTTGTAGAAATTTAAAAAAAAGTTTGATAGTGTGTATTTAATGGCTTAATATAACAAAGTATTTGGGGGACAAACTTAAAGGCAAATATAATTTGAAAAATCAAATACTGTAGATGCTGGGAATCTGAAATAATACCAGAAAATGCACCAGCACTTGAGGCAGCATCTGTGGAGAGTGAGAATCCTTTGAAATGACAATAATTTGTTTTAATAAAACACATTTAGTGCGACAGAGATAAAAGGTACTGCAGATGCTGGAGAATCCGAGATAACAAACATGGGGCTGGATGAACACAGCAGGTCAAGCAGCATCATAGGAGCAGGAAAACTTGACGTTTCGGGCCTAAACCCTTCATCAGAACATTTAGTGCGACGTCCAGGATGGTTCACAGGATTCAAATCAGTCAAAGACTGACTGCAAGCCAAAATGAAAGGAGACATTAAGAAAGGTGACCAAATCTTGGCCGAAATGGCTGACTTAAAGGAACATCTCAAAGGAGGCGAGGCAGAAATGGAATCCCAGAGTTCAGGCATGAGACAGCTTAAAGAATAGCTGCTAATAGGAGCACAAAGTAAGTAATGCGTAAGAGGCCTCAATTAGAAGGCACAGTGTTTTCGAAAGGTTATCGAGCTGAAAGAGATTGCAGAGCTAAAGCTGGACAAGGCACCAATCAGATCACAACTGGAATACGTTGAACAGTTGGGCCCCTTAACTAAGGAAAGATATACTGACATTGGAAGCAGTCCACAGAAGGTTCACGAGGCTGACATAAGTTTGAGAGGTTGAAAAGGTTGAACATATACTTTTTGGAATGTAGAAGAAAGAGAGACGACCATATTGAAACATTAGGAGCCACACCATATCAATAGATAAGTAAACCCTGCCAGTTATTCATGTATTCTTTATAATTGGGGTGCCTACTTCTCCAGCACCCTGTGCCCAAAGAGTGAACCTGCTGGCAGTAAGGGAGGGATATGTATAAAGACACCCCTACCCTTCACTCTCATCATCTTCCTCATTTGCCTGGGCGCTCCTTGACCAGCCTCAGCAATTCTGTCTCCCACTCCCCTCTCTCCTGTATTCCAATGCGATGATCCTCATCCTTAGACTGACTGCAGTACCACCTCTGGCCACACACACTCAGTGGTGTTGCTAGTACCAGAGAGCTACTGGCCTCAAATTGAACCTCAGTTCTCAGAGGTAGACATCCACCCCACAGGGAAGGCTCATTTTGGGAAATGTCCCTTGGCAGGAGCCAAGAGCCTCAACAGCAGTGCAACAGTTTCCGGATTGGGATTTAATACCAAAGAGGCTCTTGGATTTGACTGCAAAAGGATTGTCACAAACTCTACAGTTAGTGGACAGGACAATGGATTGACTATATACCTTAACTAATCATCCTCACACCCTGCTTCCTGTAAAGACTCTATTCCATTTTTCCAGTTCCTCCATCTCAATCACATCTGTTTAGATGATGCCAAGTTCAACAAGGCAGCCTCTGATATGATGACCTTCTTCCTCACCTGAGGATTCCCCAGCACTACCCTTGACAGGGCCCTCAGGGTCTGACCCATCTCCTGCACTTCAGCCCTCACACTCTTTTTTCCCTCCCAGTTAAGCATCTACGTTCAGAGGATTATTAGCCACCAATTCCACCACCTCCAGCGGGTTACTGCCACCATACACATATTCCCCTTCCCTCCCTCTTCAGCGTTCCGCACGGACTGTTCTCTCTGGGACACACTGGTCCCCTCCTCCTTCATTCCCAACACCCCACCAAAGCCTCATGACACTACCCCTGCAACTGCAGAAGGTGTAACACCTGCCTGTTTACTTCCTCCCTCCTCAGTATCCAAGGGCACAAACACACCTTCCAGGTGAAGCTGGACTTTACCTGCACTTTCCACAATCTAGTCTCCTGTATTCGCTGCTCACAATGTGGTTTCCTCTAGACAGGGGAAACAAAGCTTAGACTGGGTGACCATTTCACAGAACATCTACGTTCTGCCTGCAAAAAAGACCTTGAGCTTCCTGCCACTTCAACACACCACCATATCCTCTGTCTCAGGCTTGCTGCAATGTTCCAGCGAAGCTCAGCACAAGCTGGAAGAACAGCACCTCATTTTCTGCTGGGAACTCTAAACTCAATGTTGATTTCAACAAATTTGGGACTTGAGGCACCTTCTCCCATGTCCTTACCCCAAACTCCACAAATCAGGCTTTGTAATCACACATTCTGCTATAACACAGTATCCATCGTTAACCACTAATAGTCCCCATTAGCAGCCGTCCATTCACCTAAGCTGAACATTATCCACTCGTTTGTCCAACAGTTCTCTCTCTTTGGGTTCTATTTCCATCTATCATTTACTCCCGACTCCCTCCCTGACCCTATCTTCTGGATAAAAATTTCCGAGCTACCGTCAGTTCTGAGGAAAGGTCACTGGGCCCGAGATGTTAACTCTAATTTCATTCCACAGATGCTGCCAGACTTGCTGAGCTTTGCCAGCAATTTCTGTTGTTGTTTCTGATTTCCAGCATCTGCAGTTCTTTTGGTTTTTGTTTGGATTGACTTTGAATTTTGTCAACTGTTCCTGTCTGGCGGGAGGGAGCTGGGGGGAGGTTTGGGTTAAACATAACTCCAAGTGTGTAGCTAGACTATCGTGTGCGCCTCTGGAATGCACATTATAGGAGGTATGTGATTGCATTGGAGAGGGTGCAGAGGAGAGTTACCAGCATGTTGCCTGAGATGAAGATTTTCAGTTATGAAGACAGATTGGACAGACTAGAGTTGTCTTCCTTACAGCAGAGGAGATTGAAAGGGGACATTTTTGAGATGTATAAAAGTATAAGGGATAGACAGGAAGAATCTTTTCCCCTTGATGGAGGGATCAATGACCAGAGGACATAGATTTAAAGTGAAAGGCAAAAAGTTTTGAGGAGATGAGAGGAAAAAACATTTTCACTCAGAGAGTGATGGGAATCTGGAAGTCACTGCCTGTAAGAGTGAAGGGGCAGAAACCCTCATAACATTGAAGAAGCATTTAGATGTGCACTTGTGAAGCCAAGGCATGCAAGGCAATGGGCCAAGCATTGAAAAATGGGATTAAAATAGTTAGGTGGTTGTTTTTGACTGGCATGGAGATTCTTTCTGTGCTGTCGATCTCTATGACTCTATGCATAGAAACATTTGACTATGTTAAAGAGGGAAAATTTGGGGCAACTTTAATTATAACTGAAAAAATTGAATACTAAATTTCTGTAAATATATTGAAATTTACAGTTTCAATCAGGACCCTAAAGCAACTTTAACCTAATTATTTTGAAATACAGTCATCTAAGTCAGGTCTTGACATACCTCAGTAAAATCTGGAACAAGTGCTATTTTGCAAAAGTAATTTCATGTAGAACCATAGAAACTTGGAAACATAGGAAGTAGGAGCAGGTGTAGGCCATTGTTCCATTAAGTTTGCTCCACCATTCAACGTGATCATGGTAAATCATCAATCTCAATGCTTTACTCCCACTCTCCCTCCACACGTCTCAACTCCTTTAATTCCTAGAAAGCAATGCATTTCTTTCTCAAACATATTCAATGTTTAGGCCTCCACGGTCTTCTGTGGCAGACAATTCTCATGTTCGCCACCCTCTAAGTGAAGACATTTCTCCTCAGCTAAATCCATATGGCCAATGATTTATTCTGAGATTGTGACACCTTGTTCTGAACGGGGGAAACATCTCATTCTGTCTGATCCTGACAGAATTTTATGTTTCAGTGAAATCGTCTTATTAAAACACATTGAGAGTTCATGATCAATATGACTTGCATAATATTTGTGAAGATTAATTCCAACGGCCGTTCTGCTGTCTATGGTTTAATTATGTCTAAATATTAATAGCAATATATTTTAAAATGACAAGGATATAGAAATTCTTCACTTAAAATAAGTTTCTTGCCAATGTAAACAAATTAATTTAATCATGCTCAACTCAAGTTATGGATGTAATGATGATGTAATGTGACTTTGAACAATCACAAGCAGCTTTATAGATCATTTCTTTAATTAAAAACAGCTAATTTCCGAAGAAATGCTTGTTTTTCTTTAGGGTTTGAAGTATCATTTTCTTTCTCCACTCCTTCTGCCAAACTGCATGATTGCAATCCTGAAGAGAGAAAAAAAAACAAATGAAACACTCAAATTCGATGTGAAACTTTAGAATTGGAGTGCTACAGTGGATACAAAATAGTGAGGAACAAAGTTTAGCAAGAACGAAATCTGGGGGTCTCACATCACTGTGAAAACTTTATTTGGTTACAAAAGATCTTTCATTTGCTTGCCTTCATCAGCTGGGACAATGAATATAAAAGTTGGCAAGTTATGTTACAGCTTTACAAAACTTTGGTTAGGCCACATTTAGAATTTTGCGTACAGTTCTGGTCACCACACCAACAGAAGAATGTTGATGCTTTAGGGAGGACATAGAGATGGTTTACCGGGATGTTGCCTGGTCTGCAGGGTTTCAATTATGAGGAGACGTTGTATAAACTCGGGCTGTTTCCACTGGAAAGATGGATGGATAGAAGATGGATAGAGGAGAAGATAGTTGGAAACGAGACAGACAGGTCAAAGAGGCGGGGATGGAGCCAGTAAAGGTTAGTGTAGGTGGGGAGGTAGGGACGAGATAGGTCAGTCCAAGGAGGACGGACAGGTCAAGGGGGCGGGATGAGGTTAGTAGGTAGGAGATGGGGGTGGACCTTGAGGTGGGAGGAGGGGATAGGTGGGAGTAAGGACAGGTTAGGGAGGCGGGGTTAGGGTTAGGGTTAGGGTTAGGGAATAGTGGGTCTAAATAAGAATTAGCAATTGGCGCAGGCTTGGTGGATCGAAGGGCCTGTTCCTGTGTTGTATTGTATTGTATCACCATTAACAAAATGGAGGCAGTGAGCTCCAAAAAAGATGCCAGCTTGATTATAACTGGAAGTGTGATTGATACATCACTCACTAGTTAGTTGCAGCATTAAGCTGAGGAATTTCTAGTTATGCTTATTTATCTAGAAACTTGTGGTATTTAGAGTAGGCAATCTGGTGACTCAGTTGTCGCATTTCTTGGCATCCTTTTCAAAACAGTAACAAAAAGACAAAGTTTTGCAATCTCTCACAAACAGAAATGTGAACATGATTAGGTAGCTTATACATAAAATGACATCATTTGGGGTTAAATATTGGCTAGGATGTCAGGAAAAACTCCCCTTCTCTATTTGGAACAGTGCCGTGAAATCTTTCACCAACACTCGGGTGAGCAGAAGGGGCATTGGTAAAATGTCTCATCTGAAAGATGACACCTCTGACAGTGCAGCACTCCATCAACACTGCATTGGAGTGTGAGCCTAGATTTTTCTGCTTAAGTCTCTGAGGGGACTTGAACTCATGGCCTTCAGTCTCAGAATACTCTTGTGCATTGTGGTATTCGTACAATCTTTAATGCTAGAAATAGGTACAGCCAGAAACAAACTGTCAAGAGAAAGCGACTTTTCAGCTAGGCTGGTATAATTAAGTTTAGATTTTCCTTTTTAAATAAATGGATGTAACACATTTACATACATTAAATAGAAACACAGCACATTTTTAAAACATACATTGTTTAATCTTACAAAGTAATATTTGGAATTAACAAAAAAAATGTTCATTGTCTTAAACAGAATTTTTCACCAATACTATTATTTGTCAATGTATTTATTTACAGGTTAGCACACTGGATACATCTTTGGCAAGCTGTGATTTTTTTTTTTAAGTGTCGTGTGAGCAGCAGGACACCCTAATTCCAAACCTATCATAAAAGCGAAAAGGTTAAACATTTACAATGTATGGAATAAATTAAAAGCCATACCCCAAACACAATACATTCTTAACTTCAGTATACCTCACAAAGCCTGGGAAAACAGTTCCAATTCAGTTCCTCTGAAACTTTCAGTTTTCATAAATGCAACCAATTCAGACTGAGGAAACATCATTCAATAAAAGGAGTTTAATTAAATGATTTTTTTTCGGGAGTTACATTTACAGCAACAGAATTGACGATTAACACTGTGTAACTTTGAAACAGAGTTGCTGAAGACTCAAGGTGTGAAAGAAGTAAAATACAAGGGTTGCATTTGGTCATGTTTTTCTGCGTCACTTGCCAATCCATAAGTAAAGATGGTTTTTTTAGTCGGGAAGCTGGAATGTGAAAAAGGTGGCATAAGTGCACATGAAAAGGCATCTTTAATCAAACAGAATGAGAGCCAAAAGCAAGTATCGAAAGTGCCTTTTGATCCAGGTAATCAAAGAATTGCAACAAAGAGCCTTTCATGCTACAAAAAAAATGTAAAAATGAAGTTTTCGGGGACTGTGAGGTCCACTTGATTCCTATCTTCATCATCTATAAAACAGGAATGTTGGAAATATTTGGCTGCATTCCTTTAGTTTTAAGGACTGCAGAAGGTAGCAAAATGTGTCGATATCACCACATGATAGAAAAAGTCTTGGCAGTTTCTGGAGAGGGTCTGAAATCCTCCATCTGTTGGTACAACAGATCTACAAATCGGTAAGAAATTCGAAATCCGTCATCCGAAGAGGTGTGTGAGACGTTTAGTGGCTTTCTTTGGAGCTGCAGAATGTGTCTTTGTGCAAGTTTGGGTTCTGACTGTGCCGGTTTCGGCTGCGTACAGACGAGAACATGGTGCTGCAACCGGGCACCTTGCACTTGTGCAACTGACGAAGGTGCACAGTTTTGTAATGAGCCCTAAATGTCCCTTTATTACTATACATCTTCTGGCAAATGTTGCACATAATTGGTGAATTAGCAGAAGGGGGTTGCATCAAGTGATCAATAGGTTTCTCGACCACAGTAGCTAGCTGGTATAATTTATCTTTCGCTATTAAATCGGAATGCTCAAAGACGTCCTCATCATTCACAGGAACCCCTTCATCACTCCCGGCATCCGAATCCCACGAATGGATACTACTTCCTGACTTGACACTGGATGTAGTGCTAAGATCCAGCACAGCCCCATCATAAAGAGCATCTCCTCCTTGAGCATCGCTGGTCTGCTCTTGAGTGTTGCTGAGAGAAACCACAGAATGTTCATTTTTGCTCTTTGCTTTCAGTATTACTGGAGTCTGTCCCATGTGAGTTCTTACCAGAATGTCTTTGCAAGGTTCCTTTGTTAGAGGGGTGCTGTTGTCGATGTTTTGGCTCTCACATGAACCTTTGGTTAGAAGTTTGTGATGAAGATTGATGTTTGCACTGTGTCTGAAGATGAGGAAAAGGAAACATCAAATAAATAAATAGGCTTATTTGCTGGCACTGGATTAAAAAGCAATTGATAGATCAAAAGGTGCAAATCTTAAGTGAAACTAATTGGAACCACAACATTCATTAATATCCTCTACATGTGCATTTCTCCACAGTTTAGTTAGAAGGATGCTGACAGGGTTGGAAGGTTTGAACTGCAGGGAGAGGCTAAATAGGCTGGGGCTATTTTTCCTGGAGTGTTGGCAGCTGAGGGATGACCTTATAGAGGTTTATAAAATCATGAGGGGCATGGACAGGGTGAATAGCCAAGGTCTTTTTTCCCAGGGTATGGGAGTCCAAAACTAGAGGGTATAGGTTTAAGGTGAGAGGGAAAACATTAAAAAAGGCATGTAAGGGACAACTTTTTCATGCAGAGGTTGGTGCATGTATGGATTGAGGTGCCACAGGAAGTTATGGAGCCTGGTACAATTACAACATCTAAAAAGCATCCAGATGGGTATATGAATAGGAAAGGTTTACAGCGATATGGGTCAAATGCTGGCAAATGGGACTAGATTAATTTAGGACATCTGGTCAGCATAGACAAGTTGGACTGAAGGGTCTGTTTCTGTGCTGTACATCTCGATGACTCTATAAGAAATTATTTAATGAGTTGATCTCCTGGGGTACCTCTCATTGATTGGAGAATGTGCTCATGAAAAATACATGATACCATGCAGTTCTGTGTGCAACCCAGCCTGTTACTTGGAATGAGTATGTACTATTGCACTGGGAAAACTGCAGTACGATTAGAGACTTCGTGGATCCTTACGTCATCAGCAAATTTCCCTTTTCAAAAATAAATGGGACAGAAACCTGGCAGTGTAACTTCTGAAGTAGAGTTGACAGAAATGAATGTTACATACTGGTACGTACTTCCCCGGCAGTGTACTTGGAAAACTATATCAGGGATGTAATAATGGTAAGGTATTCATCCATTACAATGGTAATGTGAATTTAACCTAAAGTACTGCTGCTTAAACAGGGCTCAAGTTTATAAAGTTTAATTGTTTGTTCAGGGAATTTTGCAGAATGGAATGTGATGCCCAGTTTCAGGTTGTAGGAGAGCAGCCAACATCAAATATATTTTGCATTAAACAGTAATTTTTAATTGATGTATTGGGAATTTAATTTGGTGAATATCCATTTTTCCATGGAATATGATAAATGGCCTTAATTAATTAATTACTGTCTGTTCCTCTACCTTTGGACCTAATTTTATTTTTTAGCTTCTCTTTTGTTTTAAACTTCACGCCAGTAGACAACATATCAGTGATTGACTGTGGCTGCACACATTAAGACACAGTCAAGAAAGGCAAACGAGCTTGCATTTATGTAGCACTGTATCAGATCCTCAGAGTTCCAAAGGGCTTTTCAAATAGTGTAGGCAAATAGAGTTCTGGGATTTATTGTGATTCTGGGAGAACGATTACTGAGTGTTGCTAATAGGGAATGACTATCACAGAAGAAGGGTCCCGAATCGAAACGTCAGCTTTCCTGCTCCTCTGATGCTGCCTGGCCTGCTATGTTCCTCCAGCTCCACACTGTGTTATCTCTGATTCCAGCATCGGCAGTTCTTACTATCTCTGTACAAGATGCTGGTTTCTTTTTTGCTTTATTCATTCACAGGATGTGGGCATTGCTGGCCAGGCAGTGCTTAGTGCCCTAATTGCTCAGAGGGCAGTTAAGAGTCAACCACATTACTATGGGTCTGGAGTGACATGCAGGCCAGATCAGATAAGGACAGCAAATTTCTTTCCCTAAAGAGCCTTAGTGATCCAGATCAGTCTTTCTGACAATCGACAATGGATTCATTAGATTCTTAATTCCAGATATTTACTGAATTGCAATTCCACCATCTACCATGGCAAGATTTCAACCCATGTCCCCGGAATGTTATCTGAGTCTCTGAATGATACCACTTGGCCATCATCTCCCCTGCTGAGGCCTCTTTTGGAGTACTGTATCCAGTTCTGATCACCCTGTTAAAGGAAGGATATTATAAGCTGGACAGGGTTCAGAAGAGATTAACCACGATGTTGCCAGGAATGGAGGGTTTGAGTTATAAAGAGAGGCTGGATGGGCTGGGACTATTTTCCACTGGAGAGTAGGTGGTTGGGAGGGGTTGACCTTACAGGTGTTTATAAAATCACGAGGGGTATAGATAAGGTGAATGGCAAGTGTCTTTTCCCGAGGTTGGGGAATTTCAAGAGTATGGGCCACATTTTTAAGGTGTGAGGAGAAAGATTTTAAAAAGACATGAGGGGCAACTTTTTTTACACAGAGGGTGGTTTGTATGTGGAATGAATGGCCAGAGGAAGTGGTGGATGCAGTTACAATGTATAAAAGACATTTGGATAACTACATAAATAAGAAAGGTTTGGAGGGATATGGACCAAGCTCAGGCAGGTAGGTCTAGGTTAGTTTAGTTTGGGATTATGGTCGGCACGGACTGGTTGGACTGAAGCATCTTTTTCTGTGCTGTATGACTCTATGACTCTTAGAACTTGGAATCTGATGGTGCTTGAAGATTGAACTTATGGTTTGATTTACTCGCTGAGCCCTGGAATCTGCTGGCGCTTGGAAAGATGCTATGATTTTGAAAGGTGGAAGCGAGATAAGGGATTCATGAGGTATGGAAATGCCACGGGGTGCATTTTTCAAGGGTCAGAGACTTTTGTGGAGAAGTAGGGGGCTGGAGATGTGAGGATACTGTCAATGCCATGAGCATTGAGGGCATTTTTGTTGTTCAGAAGCATGAAGAGGGAACCTGGGTGAAGTGGCCTTCTGCACTAGATATGAGGAATCTCGTCCTCTAGAATTACCGAGGGGAGGGATTGTGACATATGAGGTACTGGTGTCAGAAATGTAGGGCATTCCTGTGATTAGTTTTCATAGAATCATCAAATTTTACAGTACAGGAGGCCATTCAACCCATCATGTCTCTACATGCTTGTGAAAGAGCTACCCAGCTAGTCCTATTCTCCAGATTCTCCAAAATGCCCATCTATACCTACCCTCTGCTGTCTATCTGTTAGCCAACATCTAATCTATGCAGTCAAAGGCCCACCAATTCCACACATTTCTAGTTCAACTTGTATGTGGCACCATAAAAGACCAAAAATACAACATACAGAGCACTACTGTCATCCACTGCCTGTGTCAGCTCATCAAATAAATCAATTTAGTGGGGCAGTTGGATTTACCTGAGGATTGATACATGTTGAAAAGATTGGGTTAGTGGGATTGGTTTAGGGATTGAAACACATGGACAAGGGTGGGACATTGGGATTGGTTTGGGGATTGATACACGTTAATGAGAGTTGGACATTAGACATTGGAATTGGTTTGGGGACTGATGCACGTTGAAGAGAGTGGGACATTGGGGTTAGT
>JAHRHZ010000048.1:7417597-7433429 GCA_024137785.1 Ginglymostoma cirratum | reverse complement strand
GAGTGGGACATTGGGGTTAGTTTGGGGACTGATGCACGTTGAAGAGAATGGGACATAGCCCAACTAACCATGTCCTATCAATCTCCAGGCTTAATTCAAACTCATTAAGATAGGCTTCCTTCGTCAGCCTCTGATTTATAATCCATGGCTTATACTTTGTCTTGACTCAGCCTGCAATTTAAATTCACTGATCTTTAGTCCATCTGTAACTTCTACCCCCCTGTAAAGTCTCCTATTTATATTCATCGTCATTCCATAGACTGTGTGAAAGCCGGTAGCCTCTTTACTCCCATAGTTTTGATTACTGGCAATACTACATCATGTACCTGTCATTGCTAACATTTCCCCATCACCTTCTAACCTCACTTGCTTCTGCAACCTCCCCGGAAAGCAAAATCTCACTCCCAGGCAGTTACAAATGCTTGGAGCAATTGATCTGCAGCTAGTTTTAATGCACTTTCATGCCAACCCTCACATTAGTAATTGCACACACAAAGAAAGGATGACTGGGACAGTGCTGACAGATGCACTTAGTCAAGAAACATCAGTAGTGGGTTAGGACAGACTCCTGCACAGTCCCCGCGGTTGATCTCAGATGCACCACAGAAACACAGCAAGTACAAATAGGCCATCATTATGATCACGGCTGGTTGCTCAACTCAATAGCCTACCTTCACAACCCCCACCATATAAAGTCAAAGAGATGTACAGCACAGAAGCAGACCCTTCGGTCCAATTTGTCCGTGCTGACCAAGTTTCCAAACTAAACTAGTCCCATTTGCGTCCATTTGGTCCATATCCCTCCAAACATTTTCAATTCATATATCTGTCCTAACGTCTTTTAAATGATGTAACTGTACCGGCATTTATTACTTCCTCCAGCTGTTCTATACGCACTCCACCCTCTGTGTGCCCCTTAGGTCCCTTTCAAATCTGTCCCCTCTCACCTTAAACCTATGCTGTCTAGTTTTGAACTCCCCTACTCTAGGGAAAGGCCTTTGCTAGTCACCTTGTCTACACCCCTCACGATTTTATAAACCTCTGTAAGGTCATTCTTCAACCTCCAATGTTCCAGAGACAAAAATCTGCCAGCCTCTCCGTAAGACTCAAACCCTCCAGTCCTGGTAAAATCCTTGTCAATCCTTTCGGCATCTTTTCCGATTTAATAATATCCTTCCTATAGCAGTGCGACCAGAGCTGTATACATTATTCCAAAAGAGGCCTCAGCAATGTCAAGTACAGCCATAACATGTCATCCCAACTCCTAGACTCAATGCTCTGACTAATGAAGACACACGTGCCGAATACCTATATCTTTAGCCTCAAGTGTTTTATCCAACTCCTTCTTAAAACTATATGTTTTAGCCTTAAGTGCTTCCTGCAGTAGCAAATTCCACAGGTTCACCACTCTCTGGGTGAAGAATTTCTCTTTATTTCAGTCTTAAATTGTTTACCCCATGTCCTTAGACTGTGACCCCTAGTTCTGGGCTCTCTTGCCACTGGGAACATCCTTCCTGCATCTAACCTGTCAAGTCCTGTTATAATTATATATGTTTCTCTGAGATCCCATCTCCCTCATTCTTTCATCTTTGACAAAAGCTACACATCGCGTGTAAAATCTAATTGCTTCTGAAAATTTTCTTATGCTTTGTACATTGTAACTTGCCTTTCTTTCCTGAATGCAGCTGGTATTTAAATAAAAGGCTATGAGCAAAGTATGCTTCCTTTAGAGATATTTACATATAACTAAACGAAATATGATTATTTTGCATTTTTGGAAGAAGTTTGAACTGAGATGGAATGAATTGCAAATGCAGGAGTAATGACACAGGTATGTGAACGTAACATATATGAAGTATGCAGAACCAGTGTGGTCCAGTATTAATCTTCAACAAAGTGTCAAATTAAACTGATTGCTAAAGATTGGCAGTGGGGTCACTAAAATTAGCTTGAGTTGTGGCTAGGAAGATTGGGATGGAGACAGAAACAAAGGAATTTCCAGACTGCCTTGTGCACTGGCTCTTGACAGGATTTGTATTTGGGAGTGACGGTGCAGGTGAGAGAGAGAGAGAGAGAGACACAGAGCAAAATTTTGGTAGCAACAAGAGCAATTTCTCAAACTCTTCTTTTCCCAATGGTGCAAGCCACTGGGGGCAATTCTTGTCTACCTGCTTTTCACCCTGACCAGCCCGCCCTCCTCTGCTTCCTCACAAGTCAACTAATGCTTTGCTCAGTATTTCCTCCAAAATGACCAAACATTTATGAACAAGGCCTTTGCCACCACAAAGAGTTTCTATAGGTTTGCATTGGCATCTTGGAATTAGCTGAAACTTGGTTCCCAGGAAATGGCCACATTGTCTTCAGAGGGGGCGAGTGAAATATTAGCACAGACCAAGTATTGCCTAACTAATAGGAAACAGACAGTTGGGATAAATGAGTCATTTTTGGCAAACAAATAATGGTGCATCTCAGGGATCAGTGTTAAAACTTCAACTATTTATAATGTATAATAATGACTTAGATGATCTTTATTGTAGACAGATTTGCCTCCATTACAAAGATACATAGGAAAGCGACTTGTAAGGAGCATGCCATGAGTCTGGGATTTACAGAGGTAAAGGATGTGGCAAAAATCTGGCAGAATGGAGTATAATTTGGCTCAATATGAGATTGCCCACTTTGTCAGGAAGAATAGGAAAATAGAATATTATTCAAACAGAGAGAGACTGCAGAATGCTGTAGTGCACAGGGATCTAGGCGTCCTCGTATGTGACTCACAAAATGAGGGCACAGAAAGCAACGAGGAAGGAAAATGGAATCTTGTCCTTTATTGCAATGGGAACATAGGATTTAAATAGGAATGTCTTGCCAAAACTGTACGTTGGTTAGAGCACACTTGGGATGCTGGATTCCAATTAAGGATGGAGAAATATTTCCTAATCAACTTGTTCAGAAATATTATTATACACCACTGGAGAAGGTGGAACTTGAAGTTAGGCCCCTTGAATCAAAGACTGCACCATTGCACAACATGAGACCTCAATTAAGGAGGGGTATACTCACATTGGAAGCAGTTCAGAGAAGTTTCATTAGGTTGATTCCTGGAATGAAGGGATTGAGTTCTGAGGAAATGTTAAAGGGTTGAGGTTTAGAAGAGTGAGATGTGATCCAAGTGAAACATATAAAATTCTGAGGGGAAATGACAAGCTAGATCCTGAGAGAATATGTCCCCTGGTGAGGAGATCTAAAACTAGTAAGTTTACAAATTTAAAACAATATAAAAGTAACAGGGCTCCCACTTAAGAGAGAGATAAGGAAGATTTTTTTCTCACAGAGGATTCTTTGTCTTTGAAATTCTTTTCCACAGACCGCAGTGAAGGCTGGTTCATTGAATATAATCAAGGTTGACATAATCAGGTTTTGGATTGACAATAAATGTGAGGATTACAGGGAGGGGGGTTGTTTTGCAGTGGGCAGGCAGGGAAGTGGAAATGAGGCCACAATCTTATCATCTTTAAATTTATTGAATGGCAGAGAAGGTTCAACAGGTCAAAAGGCTCCCTCTCCTATTACTAATGATATTACATCCCTTACTATGTGTTCGCAATTTCATCAACTGCTCTGTGTGCGCCATACGATAGCACTACAACCCTTCTCACTAAATCCTTGATCTCTCTCTCTACTGTTTAGAAGATCTCTCTCCTTTGATTACCTTTAATCATTTTTGAGATTTGGCAATACTGGCAAAATCAGGACTTGCAGTCCATCCAAAGTAGGAGCATAGGAACAGCAGTAGACCATTCAACCCCTCAAGCCTGTTCCACCATTCAATGAGATCTGTAGTCTACCTCCATATAGCTGCCTTTGGCCCATATCCTGTTAATATCTTTGCTAAACAAAAATCGATCACATATGTGAGGAGTTCAGAAGTGGTGGGCCATTTTCTTGAACCACCGAGAATGACTTTATACAGCTAAATGGCTTGTCAGAGTACTGCAAAGGGCAGTTAAGAATCAACCACACTGGAGAGGACAGGAGTCGCATACAGGGGGTAGAACAGTTATTGGTGGCTGGTTCCCTCCTGAAAGGCACCTTAGTGAAGGAGTTAGATTTCTATCACTGTCTGCCAGCTTCATGCTTATCTTCACTTTTTGTTATTACCAACTTCTTGAAACAAGTGAATTCAAGTATAAGCGTAGATTATAGAGTTGGGATTTCAATTCACGCTTGCTGGATCTTTGTCCAGGCCTCTGGGTTGCTGCTTTTACAACCACTATATTACTTCTCGTGTCTGCTTCAAAATCTTCACCTTCTATCAACCTGTAAGCCCAGTCCAAACTTCTGATCAAGGTACACTTCCTCCATTAGTTTGCACTAAGCCATTTCAAACTTGAGGATTTGAATTCGACATTAACTCTGTTTTCCTGTTCCATTCTAAATTCACATTTTAACCTCCCTCAGCCTGACTGCCCACAAACTCATCTAGTTACCACACTGGCCATGTCATTACCTGTGGCCTCTCCACTCCCTTGGTCTCACTCATTGGCAAAAACATCACTGCCATTCTCCAATTGGCTTCCAATCTCACTTTCTTCACCTTCCTCTGGAAAACTACATCTGTCTCCGAACAATTAAACCTTCTCCTCCAAGCTCAGCCTTTGGCTTTGCCTTCACTATACTACTTCAATATCTGCTTATCCAATTAGACACTCCCTCATTTCCACCATTAATGTCCTTACCCCCATGAAAATTTTCACCCAATTCCATCCCGATTGGGGTGAAGAGGAAGCTGGCTAGGTACACAAGTGAGAAAGGAGCAGAGGATCTGCTATCAAGTGGTTGGAGGTGGCTTAGGTGGAACTTAACAGCAGCTTAAACCATTTTCTATAGATGTGGTGTCAATCGTAGAAACCCTCCAGTGTGGAAGCAGGCCACTCGGCCCATCATGTCCACACCACCCCTCCGAAGAGCATCCCACTATGATACAACCCCCTACCCTATCCCTGTAGCCTTTTATTTCCCATAGCTAACCCACCCACTCTACACATCCCTGAACACTATGGGCAATTTAGCATGGCCAATCCACTTAACCAGCATATCTTTAGACTGTGGGAGAAAACCGGGGCACCCAGTGGAAACCCACGCAAACACGGGCAGAATGTGCAAACTCCACACAGACTGTCACCAAAGGCTGGAATCAAACCCAGCTCCCTGTCGCTGTGAGGCAGCAGTGCTAACCACTGAGCCACCATGCCACCACATCAAGTGACATGGTGTCCTCCGGCATAGAGCTCCTCTTCACTTGAACCAATTCATTGAACCATTCAGTCAGGCAGCCATACTTCCAATCAACATTAAATGATTAAAATCTTTAGGATGCTCGGTCAAAATAGAACATTACTCTAGGATCATTGTGCAATACAAAATTAACGTCCAGTACCAACCCCCTTGTTTGTCGCCTCTCCTTGCTCCCTTTCCCATCAACAAGTGTGACAAATTCAGAAATGTATTTGTCCCTTGGTATGTGATATCCTGGTCCTCTGTTATTCCTTCATCGACCAACACGACCCTCCTGCAAGGTTCTGTGCATTCCTCTTGTGCTTGTTTTCCACTTCACCTGAAACTTGTCTTCTTCACTGGATCCAGCTCTGCTCTCTCAGCCCCATTCCCATAAAGCCGTTGACTATCCAGCTTCCCGAGCTGACTAGCGTCTGACCTCACATGCTTCCCTTTACTTCTCCCTTCGATTAACAATCCACTCTTCAAAACAAAATCCATCACTGACGCCTTTGTCTTCACAGACTACCTTCCCATTTCTCACATCAAAGCCAAAAACTGAGGATGCTGGAAACTTGAAATAAAAACAGAAAATCTTCCCACAATGTAGCTGGCCTTGGGCTTCCTGGGCCCATTCTAGGTCCTACTACAGTGTTCTGAAGGAGATCAATGGAAGGTGGCGCGGGGGGGGGGGGGTAGAGACAATGTAGTTAATGTACCCACCTCAACCACTTCTGTTGACAGCTCATTCCATATGTGTACCATGCTCTGTGTAAAAATATTGCCCCTCAGGTTCCCACGTATTCTTTCCCCTCTTACCTTAAACTGATGTCCTCTAGTCCTCGATTCCCCAACCCTGGGAAAAAGAAGGACTGCATTCAACCCATCCATGTCTCTCATGATCTTCTACACTTCTATAAGATCCACCCTCAGTCTCCTACACTCTAAAGAAAAACGTCCCAGCTTGTCCAACCTCTTCCTATAATTCAGTCTCTTGAGTCCTGGCAACATCCTGTTAAATTTCTTCTGCTCTCTTTCCAGTTTAATAACATCCTTCCTACAGCAAGGTGACCAAAACTGAATACAATACTCCTCACCAACATCCTGTACAACTGCAACATAACTTCCCAACTTCTTTACTGAATGCCTTGACTGATGAAAGCCAGTGTGCCAAAAGCCTTCTTCACTGCCCTGCCTATCTGTGACTCCACTTTCAGAAAATCATGCACCTAGAACTCCAAGGTCCCTCTGTTCCACTCCTTAAGGCCCTACCATTTACCATGAAACTCCTGCCTTGATTTGACTTTCCAAAATGCAGTACCTCACATTTATCTATGTTAAACTCCATTTGCCATTTCTCGGCCCACTTCCCCAGCTGATCAAGGTTCTGCTGCAATTTCTGATAACCTTCTTCACTGTCTATAGTACGACCTATTGTAGTGTCATCCACAAACTTACTAATCATGCCTTGTGTATTCTCATCCAAATCATTGATATAGATAACAAACAGTAATGGACCCAGCACCAACTCCTGAGGCACTAGTCACAGGCCTCCAGTCCGACAAGCATCCCTCCACCATGAATCTCTTCTCCCTACCCTCAAGCCAATTGTATATCCAATTTTCCAGCTCTCCCTGGATTCCATGTGATCTAACCTTCCGGAGCAGCCTACCATGTGGAACCTTATCAAAAGTCTTACTGAAGTCCATACAGATTATGTCTACCACCCTGCCCACCATTCCTGGTCACTTCCTTATCATCTGCATGCTGCCTCCCAGAGACAATGATCTGAAGAGATAGGGTCTGTTTCCATATGTCCAGCCTTATTGCTATCCCTACCCGTCTTAACTCCTTCACTGCCTTTCCGTTGTGTGTGACTTCTGGATAAGACTTCTTATCCAGCACTCAGTCTTGGATCAGTACCAAATTTCTCCAGTTGGGAACCTCCTAGCCTTGTCCCTATTATCAATTTCACATCCTTGTCACTATCCCTCTCTCTCCAGCAATCATCTACTAGTAGCTTCCATGTGATCCCTGAAACGAACCTCCGATCTGCTAACTTTCTCCTCTGCCTCTGCTTTGGCAGCTCAAACTCTAAGCCAGGCTTGCTGTGTTCTTCCAGCCTCTTGTTTGATATTGTCAGTGTCTGACTGAGAGATATATTTAAAAAAAAAACAGACTTTCTCAGGCTTGACTGTAATGCATTCTCACAGTTAGAAAGCTAACACATTGCTATCTAAGCATGGAACTGCAGCAAGTGGGTATATGGCTATGCCCAGCTACAGGACATGAAGGATAACTGTTGGGTAAGAAGGTTAAGGAAAGACATCTGTTTAGGTATGTCAGTGTTATTAATGTGTCTAAAATAGGATAAAATGAGAAAATCATGGCTACAAATTGACAATAATGGGAGACCAGCCTAATCTCAACACTATGGAATGCCAAAACAGCCTTAACCCGTTGCTGATGAAGCCTGCAGGATGAAAATCTCTGAGTGGCATCTCAATAATGATTCCCA
Source organism: Ginglymostoma cirratum (assembly GCA_024137785.1). Lineage (NCBI taxonomy): Eukaryota > Metazoa > Chordata > Chondrichthyes > Orectolobiformes > Ginglymostomatidae > Ginglymostoma > Ginglymostoma cirratum. Next base: position 7,425,634 of record JAHRHZ010000048.1, on the reverse strand, counting down.
TATTTACAATTTTTTTTGCTCATTTGTGGGATATGGGCATCACTGGCTGGTCAGCATTTATTGCCCATCCTTAGTTGCCCTTGAGAGCTGCCTTCTTGAACTGCTGCAGTCCACCTGCTCTGGGTTGACACACAATGCCCTTAGGAAGAGAATTCCAAGATTTTTACCCAGCGACAGTTAAGGAACAGAATGAGTGACCAACACGGAGAATGTCCTGCACACCAATGGCTCCCAGTCTGACAATTACCAGCTTGCCATCTCTAAATGTCTAATCCTTGTTGGGATTTCATCCCACAGGGACCACGCCTCTCTCAGCACTTCATCTGTAAGGCTATTTCTGATATGTGAGTCAATGCAGTGTATTTCTGTGGGTGAGGGAACAGGGAAGGGAATTGCACCCTTTGAATTTCATGCAGAAGCTGTGATTCTCCCTCCTTGCACTGAGGCTGACATTTAGTAACTTGGGATCTTCTCCTGGAATTCTGGGTTCAGCTATTAACTGGTTAAATTCGCCAGAACAGCAATTCTCTTTTAACTTTAATTGGGAGCTGAAATTCTGTCCTAAAGCCATTCATTTTATATTGTTTTTAAAGTAAGTTCTGCACAAGCCATTTTATTTTGTACCTGGAAACAACTGGGAACTTTAAAAGTTTCTATTAAAACGAGGGTAAATTTAATGGTCAGCCACGTAAAAGGTGTCTCTGCTCAGCCGCTATCCCTGTCACCACAGCGCTCCCCATGCCCCAGCACTCCAATTTTATTTGCTTCCTGTTCCTCTGCGCCTCTCTTCAGTTAATCCCTGGGCTTGAAGCAGGTAGTGCAGTTAAAATTCCACACAGCACCGTCTCAGACACAATCCTGCTTTCTGTGCCTGTGCGAGGCGCAAGTGCTGTTTGCCAACGCGGGGTGGAATCCAGGCAAAAGGTTCTCAAAACATGCAACTGTGCGAATGCAAGACGAAGTGAATCAGCACATTATTGAACCGACTGCTTTTGGCTTTCGGAAAAGGAAAAAGAGAAAAGAAAGACAAAAACGAAACAAAAGCAACTTTTTCACTGACCTGTCCCTACTGCGCCTTGATGGGAAAGCTGCGTTGCAACCTCCAACTGTGCACAGGTGCATCTCCTTTAGATGCACATTTTTGTAATGCAACTTAACACTGTAAGAACTTTTAAACACCTTCTTGCAGACATAGCAATAGTTAGGATTAGAAGTACCCTGATTATCCCCCTTATCTGCAACCAGCTGCAGATATGTGCAGCCATTCACCGCTGGGCTCTCGGAGCAAGGTGAGCCAGGCCTCCGATGCAGTAATGCACTGCTAAAGCCTCCATTCAGCAACCCGTGCTGCACTTCTTTAGAATTGTTCGTGGGTTGCAACCAACCTTCTGATTTAAATACCAGGCCCTCGCCACTGTCTGGTTCAAACTCCCTTCGTTCCTCACCAGGGGACGAAATGATTACAGTTTTTGCCTGCACATAAGCATCTCCATTTTCCAAGTGTAATGGGCTTTTGGCTGATTTCTCCTCAGTATCTGTTTTATTGCTGGAAGGGACCAACTCTCGGTGCTGCCCTTTGGGGCTCTGCTCCTCGGTATCAGACAGATAACTCAGCCCACTTTCCGTTCTTTCTAAACCGTCTTTGACACGCTGAAACCGACTGTCACTTCTCCGTTGTGCAGCTGCGCCACTACTGTCAAGAGGTCCACCTTCAGGCTCCTCCAAGCCTTCCATACTTTCTTTCTCGATTTTAACAGGCATGCTCGATTTCCGGGATTTCTTTTTCGGCACAGGGAGCTGCTCTGGGATGGAGGGAGCCGGGACTGGCAAATGCGGGAGGGCGTCCTGAGGGATGGCGAGTTCAGATGGTGGTACCAGGCTGCGATAGAACGGGAGCACTGGTTGCACGGTCTTCAGGCTTTGGAACATGGTGCTGTGCCCGGCATTGCAAGTGCCAGTCTGAATGTTGTTTGCCAGCTCTGCACGGGGATTATCAAACGCTGGGAGCGAGCGGGCATCAGTGCCAGGGCAGTGAGTGATATCGAGCTTCCTGTTATTGACTTGGATCACTGTCGTTAAGGAGCAGTTCCTGAGATCTTTGTCACGGTTGTTTTTCATGGTGGGCATGTGAAGCCTGGGGTTGGGGTTTGAGCTGTGACGATTGCGGCTACGAAGGGAACTAAAGACCATATTGCAGCCTTCCACGGTGCATTTGTGCTTAATTTTCAGGTGAACGGCGTTGTAATGAATCTTCAATGTGCCTTTATCATAAAAAGTCTTCTCACACGCACTGCAGTAAACACGCCCCTTGTTTGTTAGGGAACCAGCTTTCTCCACACATTTCCCTCTGATGTGAGAAGGCACATACAGCTGCTCGATATCGTGTTTGGATGTTGCACTCAGTGCAGGGGATATCACGCCACTGTACTCACTGGTGGAGTTATTCTTGGCATCAAGGTGCACACCGTCTTGGGAATTCTGGCTGGTTTCCTCAGGACTGGGAAAAAAGTCAGCTTGGGCATTCACGAGAAAGCCTTTATTGACAGGAACTGGAATTTCCTGCTTGGTTTCTCGTGGCCTGTCTTGAGGCTGATCAAGGAGGAAACTTTTGGGTGATGCCCCGAGCAGAGGCATCGGTATCGGGTTGAAGAACTGGAATGGTAACATAAAAGCCAGATTGTTCACAATGTTCTCAAAGTGATGGGCGCTGCTGGCGTTCAGTTTCTCAGGCTGGGCGGCTAGCGCAGGGTTTCGGGTTTGGTTGCTGCTCTCTATAAAGGTTCGGATGTCGGAGTTATTTTTGGTCGGTGGGACTACCACAGCATGTCCCTCCTTCTCCTGAATTGCCATGAGTTCGACGATGGATTTGGTCTCCCCGAAACGAAGGAATTGGTTGAGGGAGACCATTTCTTCCTCATAGGTCATTATGCTCCATCGATCAAGCACTTTTCCTGAGGCATCCTGTAACACAAGAATTGGCATGGAATAAGACTCTAATATAGGTTGGCATCATGTACTTTATTGACAATGTCTCTAAATGTGAGTTCCTGTTTCCCTACAGCTCCCTCCATTGAAGGGCACATGGCAGAGAAATAAAGATTCTCTACTGTATGCTAGCCATGGGTGAGGGTCCCAGCAATCAGTACAGATTCAGAATGGTGCCCCCATTATATCAAGTCCAGCAAACAGTGCAATAGTTTTTACACAAGCATTTCATTTGGCTCCCACACAATTTAGCAATTGACTATGAATCCCAATATTTCAAATAATCAAAGAACCAGTCAAACATTTTTGTTTCATTTGGATGAGCTTTAGCAATTTTCACACAAGCTGCTGGGAAGGAACAAATATTAAAGCATGGCCTGAGGTAGAGTAAGACAAAGGCACAATTAAATCACAACAATCCCACAGGAATTTTTACACCATCATTCAATGGAACTAGGTCAAGGATGGGGCTAGCTTTTTCTCTCAGCTCTGGCTCTCTGCTAGCTGATGCAAGTTTAATTATTTATGATCACAAAAGTGGCCATGAAAAAGACTTTTTCTTTGGGGACAACTTACATCTTCAAGGGGAAAGAGGGTGCTCCATCTTTAGAAAGAAAACTGAAAACTCAAAATAAGTGTTCACAAGTTAAATGAACATTGATAAAATCACCTAGCATGCTTGAAATTCAGAGGTAAAATGGATCAACAGATTTAACTAATTTAACAACAGATATAACACCTCCTCTCTAAGATGTACCTAAATAAATAACTAACCCAGTTTGTATTAATAACTGGGGCACAGGCTTTGAGGTGACCTCTGAAAGCATTGAGACATATTGCTAACTGAAGGGATTTTGGAAGATAATTTGAGAGTGCAGGTGTGATGATACTATGGCTCTAAGAGGTGTGTTTTGTCTCTTTTTTTACCAAGAGCGGTTGAGATAGAGGTCAAAATTGTCTGCTTCAAGCCAATAAAGTAAATAGCCTGTGAGGCTTTGGGTTTTTTTAAACATTTGGAACAATAGAAGCAGCCTGAATGGGTGGGGTCAAGCTCCCCCTGAACCAGGATGTTGCTGCTGTCATGAAGCTGGAAGCTATTATTTCTGTCTCTGTTACAGCTAAAAGCTTGGGTTTTCTTCCTGCTGTTAGAATTGCATGTGAGACAATCTGTTTTACTGAATTTGCCTTTGCTCAGGGTGTGTTTATGGGATGTTACTATATTGGAAGAGTTGCTGTTTAGTAATTAAATAAGCTATTATTCTGTTAAGTTCTCAAGTAGAGTTAAATTTGGACCAATTCTTCTTTCTTTCATTTGTAATTTAACTTTAGAGTGAGAATAAAGTGTGTTTTGCTTCAACCTTGGTAGTTTGACCAGTGGAATTATATCTGGAACACAGCACCGCACACGTGCCCAATAAAAATAAGAAAAAGTTGGAGTCCAGGGTATCTTCTTAATTTATTTTGAGGGGGTTTAGTCTGGTCCACAAAACAGGCATTTGGTCGTTTAAGACTGCATCACCAGTGATGAAGCTGAAGATGATGCTAGAGGGCAGAGAAAGGGGACAGGGAGAGAATTACAGTAGAGGCTTGAATTATAAAGAAAGGCTGGGACTTCTTTCACCGGCGTGTAGGAGGTTGAGAGGTGACCTTATGGAGGTTTCGAATATCATAAGGGGTATAAGTTGGGTTAATACTAAGTGTCTTTTCCCTAGGATGGGGGATTTCAAGATTAGGCGGCTTATTTTTAAGATAAGAGGAGAAAGATCTTAAAAAGGTGCGAAGGGCAAATTCTTTACACAGAGGGTGGTTCATGTGTGGAATGAATTTCCTGAGGAAGTGGTAGATGTGGGCACAATTACAACATTTAAAAGACATTTAGATAAGTACATGAATAGGAAAGGTTTGGAGGGATATGGGCCAGGAGCAGGTGGGACTAGTTTAGTTTGGGATTATGTTCAGCATGGATTGATCAGACTGAAGGGTCTGTTTCGATTCTGTATGACTCTACATGTGGGGTTTGTACACTGGGGCACAGGGAGGAAGAAAAGGACTGAGTTAAGGTGGCTGACAGCATGAAGGAATGTGTAAATAAGGATGAGGGTATGAAAATTGATGCACTGGTGATATGTAATTCAGAGATGATGGAAATAGGTACAAGATAGATAAACGGCAGAGTTACATCAGCTGGAATCTGTGCAGAATCGGATTTGGCAAATGAGGAAAACTGTTTCTAGCAAAAAACCAAAACAGCTGAAGGAATTTAATCCCGAGGTGGTAAATGATATCCCTGAGAATTTCAACACTGACAGAGGAAGGGTGATGTTGGGTTTCAACAGAGTGGTCTGCCTGTGCTGTGTATTGGGAGTGTGTAATTAGAGTTCCATAGGGACAGGGTTTGAAATTCAATACCGGATCCTGAGGGATCTTGGCAGAATGTCTGTGCAAAGGATGTTTCCTCTTACAGATGAATCTAGAACTAGTGGGTTTCACAGAGGGATCACCCACAGGGATGAGGCAAAATTGTTTTTCATAGTGGTCTCAGAACTCTCTTCCTGAAATTCAGTGGCAGTAATATGTTTAGGGCAGAGGTGGATAGATCCTTGGTGTGAAGAGGTGGAGATTGAAAGGTTATCAGGAAAGGGCAGGAATATGGATTTGAGGTTACAATAAGATCAGACATGGTCTTATTTAATCGAGGGTCCAAAGTGCTTGCTTTCTTGCTGATGTCTCTTTCACCCTGCGTAAGGAGGGATTGCGAACTACAATCTCTAGTTTCTGAATACTTCTTCCCAGGTACCAAAGGAGAGCATCTTGGGTGAATCTGAAGTAGTGTCAAATTCCTCTATTCACTTGCAAGTCTTGTGGAGTTTGTCATCAGGAAACTGACTGAATTGGAAATGCTGCCAAAGGAGGGAAGCTAAAGAAGACAGCACTATCCCAGGTTGGGCCACAGCTCTCTATTGCCTGTAGTCATTAACACAGCCAGTGAAATCACATAGGTTCCAACAAAGGAAAAGATTGTCTTCGGGTATCAGATGAGGTAAAAGGGAGGTGCAGTCCTCACTTTAACAATAATAATTTGCATTCATACAGAAACTTCAGCACAGTAAAGCATCACGTGGAGCTCCAAGTCAGACCAAACTTGGCCATTAATAAAAGCTGTTCTCCAAAGATGTTACGAACATTTAAATCAGGAAAAACAGTGAAGGCAGATGGTCATTTCCTGACTGTCAGGAAATATTAGGATTGGTGACTGAACTGTTGATCAAAGATGTAATTTTTAAGCTTTGTATTAAAGGAGCAGATCCAGATTGAGAGCAATGTTTGCTTTAGAGTTTCTTGTTCTGCATGGTCCATTTTTCTCAATAGTTATTTTCAGTTCTTCATATTTTGTATGCGTTACTTATCATGCATCACTACATGGTTCAGTCATAGTTATAGAGTCATACAGCACGGAAACAGACCCTTCGGTCCAAATATCCACGGTGACCATGTTCCAAAACTAAACTAGTCCAACTTACCTGGGTTTGGCCAGTATCCTTCCATAACCTTTCCTATTCATGTACCTATCCAAAAGTCTTTTAAATATTGTAACTGTACCTGCATCCACCAGTTTCTCCGGAAGTTCATTCCACACACAAACCACTCTGTGTAAAAAAGTTGTTCCTCGTGTCCTTTTTAAAACTTTTGCCTCTCACCTTAAAAAGTATGCCCCCTAGTCTTGAACTCCCCCACCCTAGGGAAAAGACCCTTGCTATTCACCTTATCTATGTTCCTCATGATTTTATAAACCTCAATAAGGCCACCCCTCAACCTGCTATGCTCCAGTGAACAAAGTCCCAGCTTATCCAGCCTACTTTTATTTCTCAAATCCTCCAGTCCCGGCAACATCCTGGTAAATCTTTTCTGAACCCTCCTCCAATTTAATAATATCCTTCCTGTAGCAGAGCGACCAGAACTGCACACAGTGCTCCAGAGGCCTCACCGTTGCTCTGTAAAACCTCAACACAATGTCCCAACTCCCATACTCAAAGGTCTGTGCAATGAAGGGATACACTTGACCAAGTCCTGGAGTTTTATGGATAGTAGGAACTGCAGATGCTGGAGAGTCTGAGATAACAAGGTGTAGAGCTGGATGAACACAGCAGGCCAAGCAGCATCAGAGGAGCAGGAAAGCTGACGTTTCAGACCTAGACCCTTCTTCAGAAATGGGGAGGGGAAGGGGGCTCTGAAATAAATAGGGAGAGAGGGGGAGGCGGATAGAAGATGGATAAAGGAGAAGATAGGTGGAGAGGAGACAGACAAGTCAAAGAGGCGGGGATGGAGCCAGTAAAGGTGAGTGTAGGTGGGGAGTTAGGGAGGGGATAGGTCAGCCCAGGGAGGACCGACAAGTCATGGGGGCAGGATGGGGCTAGTAGGTAGGAGATGGGGGTGGGGCTTAAAGTGGGAGGATGGGATAGGTGGGAGAAAGGACAGGTGAGGGAGGTGGGGATGGGCTGGGCTGGTTTTGGGATGCGGTAGGGGGAGGGGAGATTTTGAAGCTTGTGAAGTCCAGATTGATACCAACGGGCTGCAGGGTTCCCAAGCGGAATATGAGTTGCTGTTCCTGCAACCTTCGGGTGGCATCGTTGTGGCACTGCAGGAGGCCCAGGATGGACATGTCGTCTGAGGAATGGGAGGGGGAGTTGAAATGGTTCACAACTGGGAGGTGCAATTGTTTAGTGCGAACCGAACGTAGGTGTTCCATAAAGTGAGCCCCAAGCCTCCGCTTGATTTCACCAATATAGAGGAGGCTACAACAGGAACAGCGGATGCAGTATACCACATTAGCAGATGTGCAGGTGAACATCTGCTTGATGTGGAAAGTCTTCTTGGGGCCGGGGATGGGGGTGTGGGGGGAGGTGTAGGGGCAGGTGTAGCACTTCCTGTGGTTGCAGGGAAAAGTGCCAGGCATGGTGGGGCTGGAGGGGAGTGTGAAGCGGACAAGGGAGTCCCGGAGAGAGTGGTCCCTCCGGAAAGCAGATAAGGGTGGGGAGGGAAAATGTCTTTGTT
>JAHRHZ010000048.1:7397838-7417497 GCA_024137785.1 Ginglymostoma cirratum | reverse complement strand
TGGGGCTGGAGGGGAGTGTGAAGCGGACAAGGGAGTCCCGGAGAGAGTGGTCCCTCCGGAAAGCAGATAAGGGTGGGGAGGGAAAATGTCTTTGGTGGGGGGTTCTGATTGCAGATGGAGGAAGTGTTGGAGGATGATGCGTTGGATCCGGAGGTTGGTGGGGTGGTACGTGAGGACGAGGGGGATTCTGTTTTGGTTGTTATTGCGGGGAGGGGGTGTGAGGGATGAGTTGCGGGAAATGCGGGAGACGCGGTCGAGGGCGTTCTCAACAACTCAGAGGAAGTTGCAGTCCTTGAAAAACGAGGACATCTGAGATGTTCGGGAGTGGAATGCCTCATCCTAGGAGCAGATGCGGCGGAGGCGAAGGAATTGGGAATAGGGGATGGCATTTTTGCAGGAAGGTGGGTGAGAGGAGGTGTATTCTGGGTAGTTGTGGGAGTCGGTGGGCTTGAAATGGATATCGGTTTCCAGGAGGTTCCCCTCCTCCATTTCTGAAGAAGGGTCTAGGCCCGAAACGTCAGCTTTCCTGCTCCTCTGATGCTGCTTGGCCTGCTGTGTTCATCCAGCTCTACACCTTGTTATCCTGGAGTTTTATTCTATGTTTCTATGACCTCCAGCACTTCCTCTTCTGGAACATGAACTGTTTTAAATCATTAATGTTTATTTCCTCAAGTTCTTTGGTCTCCATGTCTTTCTCCACAGTAAAAACTGATGCAAAATATTCATTTAGTATCTCTCCCATCTCCTGAGGTTCAAGAATTAAATGAACTCATTGATCTTTAAGGAGCCCTATTCTCTCTCCAGTTGTTCTTTTGCTCTTAGTGTACTTGTGAAATCTCTTTGGATTATCCTTAACCTTACCTGCCAATGCTATCTCATATCCTTCTTTGCTGTCCTAGTTTCCCTCTTCAGAATGCCCCGACACACTTCTTACTCTTCAAGAGATTCATTTGAACCCAGTTGTCTGTATCTAACATATGATTCTTTCTTACTCTTGACTCGAACTTCAATATCTTTATTCAGTCATTGTTCTTACCCTTCACTCTAACAGAAACATAGTGCCTCCAAACTCTCGTTATCACTTTTTTGAAAGTCTCTCACCTGTCTGTCATCCCTTTACTTGTGAGCAGTCCAGTCCAATCAGCTTTTGAAAGTTCTTGTCTCATACCATTAAAGTTTGCCTTACTCCAGTTAAAAACTTTAACTTTTTATGGAAGGCTGATCCTTTTCCATATGTATCTTAAAATTAATAGAATTATGATCACTTGTCCCAAAGTGTTCCCCTACGAACACCTCAGTCACTTGCCCTGCCTTATTTCCCAAGAGAAGGTCAAGTTTTGCTCCTTCTCTAGTAGATACATTTACATATTGATAAAGAAGATTTTCTTGAACACATTTAACAAATTCCTCACCATCCAAGCCTTTATGGCAGTTCATGATGGCATTCCCAGTCAATGTTTGGAAAATTAAAATCCCCTACTATTTTACCACTATTATTCTTACAGAAATCTGAGATCTCTCTACATATTTGTTCATCAATTTCTCTCTGATTACTGGGAGGTGTACAGTACAATCCTATCAAATCCTATCAAAATGATCATCCATACCTTATTTCTAATTTCTACCCGTATAGTTTCAGTTTATGATCCTTCAGAAATATCCTCTCTAATTAATGTTGTCCTTAATCAAAAGCTGCACTCCCCCTCCTCTCTTGCCCCCCTTTCTATCCTTCCTATAGCATCTAAAACCTGGAATATTGAGCTGCCATTCCTGTCTTCCCTCAGCCAAGTTTCTGTAATAGCTAAGACGTCCCAGTTCCGTGTTCTCATAAATGCTCTGAGTTCATCAGCCTTATCTGTAAGACCCTTGCATCGAAATAAATGCAGTTTAATTCTTCAGAGTTACCTCGTTCTCTGACTCACTCTTGTCACCCTTTTCAAAGTAAATTGCTCTTCTTCGATTCAGAACCATCCTCACCTGTTTTTCTATTTTTACTGTTCGTGAGGAACTCCACCTCATCCCCTGCTGTTACGCTGCTGAACGGCTGCAACTTGGAGGCACCAATGTTGAAAAGAGTGAGAGAGAGAGATAAAGGAGTGAGGATTTCAGTGTGCGATCACGATGCTGAAAGAATGACCACCAAAGGAGCAGCAACTAAAGATGCAGATGCAGAAGAGCCCAGAATCGGAGACATCTCCGCAGTTGCAGAACTGGGGCAGGAGGACACAGAGAGGGGCAAGAGATGGGAGGGATTACAACACAAGTATGAACATTTCCTGTGCTCCCAGAGGATGGATCAACTTTGGAAATGAAGGATTTTCTGAGGGGACCTCTTCAATGTATTATGCCTGTCCTTTGGCTAATTGTAGATTTTTATTTCATTGCGTTGAAGCTGTTGGGCACAATTTTATCTGAGATAGACTAACCAGGCATGAGGCAGGAAACAGGTGCTGATATATCGAGGTTGCAATGTAATGTTAGACATCAACCTCCTTCCTTCAATGGTTCATAACAGCATGTTTTGAGGAAGCCGGAGGGATTTACTGGCTCAGTGGAATGAATAGATTTCATTAATACCCGGGATCCATTGGACTCCATTCAGAATTTTCAAATTCAACGTTTCAAACCCTCCAAACCAAAACCTGCTGAAAGCCACATTCTATTATGGATCGGTTTTCCTGGATGAGTTTTCCTGTTCCTGGTGGCAAAGTAAGATACTCCAGTCAGAGCTCCTCTGCTCACCAGTTTCTTTTCCTTTTACTTTCTTTTTATTTTACTCCTCTTTGCAATACTTTTTCTTTTCCACCACAACACCCCCCCCACCCCCACCCTGACTCCCACCCCCAACTTTTAACTACCTCGACCTGGAGAATGGAGCCAAGGGAGACAAGTCACGACCGGAGCCTGGGTGGGCGGTAAGCGCGCAGGCTGAGACCTGCAGTGGCAGCACAGCGAGCGCGGGCCGGGGCCGAGTCTCACAGTGACTGCAGCACAGTGAACACGGGCTGATTCGCAAAGTGGGGAGCAGAGCAAGGACGAACCGGAGCAGGAGCACAGCGCACAGGCCGGGACCCCGAGCAGGAGCACAGCGCACAGGCCGGGACCCCGAGCAGGAGCACAGTGAGCGAGCCGGGTCCCAGAGCAGGAGCAGAGTGAGTCAGTCAAAGACCAGGGTATGTGGAGGGAGCATTGCCTGGTGTTCTGAAGCCAGCGGGCACGGAATCGTGTTGGAAAAAGACCAGAACTTCTGAAAGCTAACTACTTTATAGTCATGCTTATTATCATTCTGGACTTATTAGACTCTATTCCCATGCTTACCTTTTATAAATTCTGTAACAACACTTAAAGTAACTATACCGAGGCACTTGGTACTCTGTACCTAAGATGGCGCCGAGAGGCATTATTACAAACCTTTCACTGATGCACTGCGTGCATGTGACAATGAAGGATATTCAATTCAATTCAAATGTCACATGACAGACATTATGACACACTTTTTGCTAAATTCTTGGAAAGCAGTTAAATTGTGTCAGCAGCTGTTGAGTACAAAGCTACTTCCCTCAGATGAGAGTTCCTGGCTTCACAGTTCTTAACATCTTTGGAGAATAGCTTTTATTATCAATGAACTTTCTACTCTTTTCAAAAAATGTTACCAATTAACCAGATAAATATTAATGACAGTGGTAACACGGTCACCACTAGACCAGCTTTTAATCCCAGATTGTCACTGAATATGCATTTCATAATTTGAACGCTCGACCCCAGTATGTTAGTTTGGGACTCGAGATTATGAGTGCCACGTCTCCCACAAAAGTCTGAAACTCTGCAAAATCAACCAGCCAGGCTCCACTATCAACCTGTTATAGAGTCATAGAGTCATACAGCATGGAAACAGGCCCTTCAGTCCAACTGGTTCATGCCAAATGTGATCCCAAATTAAACAAGTCCCAGCTGCCTGCTCCTGGCCCATATCCCTCCAAACCTTTCCTACTCACATACTTACCTAAGTGTCTTTAAAACCCTGAGTTTCCTCCAGGTGCTCTGGTTTTCTCCCACAGTCCAAAGATGTGCAGGTTAGGTGGATTGGCCATGCTAAATTGCCCATAGCGTCCAGGGAGGTGTAGATTAGGTGGGTTATAGAGGGTTGGGTCCGGGTCTGGGTGGGATGCTCTGAGGTTCGGTGTGGACTTGTTGGGCCGAAGGGCCTGTTTCCACACTGTAGGGATTCTATGCTATTCTAAAATGTTGTGACTGTGCCCACATCCACACTTCCTCAGGAAGTTCATTCCACGCGCGAACGACTCTCTGTGTAAAGACTTTGCCACTCACATCTTTTCTTAAATTTCTCTCCTCTCATCTTAAAAACATGCCTCCTAATCTCAAGATCCCTCATCCTAGGGAAAAGACACCCAACTTTAACCTTATCTATACCCGTCATGATTTTATAAACCGCTGTGAGGTCACCTCTCAACCTCCTATACTTCAGTGAAAAAAAGTCCCAGCTTATCCAGCCTTTCTTTATAACGCAAACCTTCGATACCTGGCAACATCCCGGTAAATCTCTTCTGAACCCTCTCTAGCTTAATAATATCCTTCCTATAACTGGGAGACCACAACTGGACACACCAGCAAAGTTTGTTGTAATGCATTCATTGCTCATGAATGATGTTTAACTTGAAGCAAAGACAAGCCATTTATGACTTTGACGAAACTTCAAGGCACCCTGTTTACCTTGTTAAGCCTGGTGCTCAATATTACAAAGGAATATGACTAATAACCTTTAATTCCCCGAGAGGCCCAACATAAGTTTCTCTAGAATGCCCAGTCCACCACCACTGCATGTTTTTCAGTTCAGTTCAGAACAGCATTCCACCTTGTGTTCGTTCTCCTTCACGTAACATGAGCATTTTCAAAAAGCTGCTATGTGGATCTCCCGGATGAGAATTTCATGCAGACATTGGTCTGGGCTGGTGCTCTTCCAAATGGATACGAGGAGACTTGAAAAAGCTGTTCAAAATCATGATGGGAGTTAGAACACCTTTCTATTGAAGGAATATGGCTTAAACAAGGATATTTACAGCATGGAAAGTTGAGCCTATTGTGTCTGGGCTGGTTCATAAAGATCTCACTACACTTATCCCATTTTCCAGCTTTTGCCCCCATAACTCTGGAGCCTATGGAAATGTAAGTGAATTTTTTTTTATTCACTCATGGGATGTGGGTATCTCTGGCTAAGCAGCATTTATTGCCCATCCCTAATTGCCCAGAGGGCAATTAAAAGTCAACCACATCGCTGTGAGTCTGGAGTCACATGTAGGCCAAACCTGGTAAGGATGTTAGTTTCCTTCCCTACAGAACATTAGTGAACCAGATGGGCTTTTTCCCACAATTGGAATGGATTCATTGTCATCATTAGGTCCTTAATTCCAATTCTTTATCAAATGCATCTGCCTTGGCGGGATATCTAATCACTGTCAAAATGTTATGAGAGCTTCTGACTCAACCAACCTTTCCAACACTCAATTCCAGACTCCCACCACCCTCTGAATGAAAATAGTTCTTCTCAACTCTTCTCTTCCCTTAAATCTGTTTCGCCTGGTTATTGGCCTCTGTACTAATGGAATATGTGTCTTTCTATCCCCTGTATACCCGTCACAATCCTATATGCCTTTATCTAGTTCCCTCTCGTCCTTCAGCCTTCCAAGGAAAATAACTCCAGCCTATCGAAACTTCTTCATGTCTCAGACCCTTCAGCCCAGGCAGCATACTGGCAAATCTCTTCTGTACCCTCTCCAGTGCAAACACACACTTCCCATTATATAGATTCCAGAATGGCACACAGAATTCCAGTTGAGGACTAACCAGTGTTATATACAATTCCAGCACAACCCTCCTTGCTCTTGAATTTCACTCCTTGTCTACTAAAGGCAAGTATCCTATACACCTCCAAAACCAACTTATCTACCTGCCCTGCTACCTTCAGGGATCTCTGGATATTCACACCAAAGCCCCTCTGACCTTCAGCACTTTCCAAGGTCCTATATAAACCTGGCCTGTTGCTCTCCCTAGTGCATTCCAGCACACAGCTCACCTGACCAGTCTGTCACCAGGTTTATGTTTCAAGTGGAAAGGTGAAAGAGAGGGAGAGTGGGAAAGGGAGAGGGAAAAAGAGTGTTGGAAAATAAGGAGGAGAGAGAGAGAGGGAGAGAGCAGGAAAGGGAGTGGGAGAGAGAGATGAGGAGAAGACAGAAAGTGGGAAAGAGAGGAGGAGAGAGAGAATGGAAAAATGGGAGACAGAGTGTGGAGAAGGAAGGAGGAGAGAGAGAGAGTAAGAAAGGAAGAAGGACAGAGAGTGGGAAAGAAAGAAGGACAGTAGGAAAGAAAGAAGGACAGTGGGAAAGGAAGGAGAGAGAGTGGGAAAGGAATGAGGAGAGAGGGGGCGGGAAAGGATGAAGGAGAAAAAGTGACAAAGGGAGGAAGACCAAGTGTAGGAAAGGAAGGAGGAGAGAGAGAGAGTGGGGAGAAAGAAGAAGGGACAGTGGAAAAGGAAAGAGACAGAGTGTGGGAAAGGAAGGGGGAGAGAAAGTGAAAAAGTGGGGATAGAGAAAGAATGGGAAAATGAGGAGGAGACTAAGGGAATGGGCAAGGGAGGAGAAGAGAGAGAGAGTAGGAAAGGAAGGAGGAGAAAGAGGGTGAGAAAGGCAGGAGGAGGGACAGTGGGAAAGGGAGGAGAAAGAGAGAATGGGAAATGGAGAGTACAAGCAGGTTCTGGTGAGTGTTACAGCCAGCTGACATCACCAGTCCACCACTGTCATCTTGGAGTTGGGGCCAATCACTCTGTTACTTTTCTCTGATCTACATCCTTGCTTCCCTTTTCCAGGCTCAGGCATTTGAACATAGTGAGCGCAGATCAGGTACTTGCCAGACTCCCTCTATCAAATATAGAACTATTCGATAATTAGTACAACACTGCCGAACTCCCAACATACCCAGGTCTTTCTGTACTTGATCAGCCTTTTCCCCTTGTGTTGGCATCTTGGCATCTCCTTAGTCCCCAAAATCTCTTCCCAACAACCAGGTGTCTATTGATGCAAGAAAAATGCAGTCTCTAGAACAGCTAAACAATGAAGGGAAATGTTGGTCAGCGTTAACATCCAACCATTTTAAACCAAAGTTAGAATAATTTGAAGGAAGAAAGAGAATTCTATGAATCATAGCTTAAAATGTGTAAACTATAGTAACCTGTACTAAAAAAGTGATCATTATTTTCTCACACACATTATTGCTCCAGAATAATAAAACCATCCTAGCCCCTGACAGTAAAATGGGAAAAATCTCTAAAAGTAAACCCTGTTTTAAAGAAAGACGTGAAGAGAACTATTACCTGTTCAGACAACAGTGAAGGTATCTTACAACTTAACTCTAGGAACAAGGAATTTTGACTTTTTTTTAATTCATACATGGGAAGTGGGCATCACTGACTGGGTCAGCATTTATTGCCCATCCCTAGTTGCCCTTGATAAGCAGGGGATGAATTGCCTTCTTGAACTGTTGCAGTCCATTTCATTTTGGTAGGCCCAGCAATCTATTGGAGAAGGAGTTCCAGGATTTTGATCCAGCAACACTGAAGGAGCAGTGATATATTTCCAAGTCAGGATGGTGAGTGTTCTGGAGGGGAGTTCTGCTACAGCGAGTAATTCACTTCCTCACTCCCCAAAAGCCTGCGCACCATCTATGAGGCACAAGTCAGGAGTGGGATGGAATACTCCCCACTTGCCTCGATGGGTGCAGCTCCAACAACACTCAATAAGCTTAACACCGCCCAGAACAAAACAGCCCATTTAATTGGCACCACATCTACAAGCATCCACCCCGTTCATCGCCGACACTCAGTAGCAGCAGTGTGCACTATCTAGAAGATGCAGAAATTCACCAAGGCTTCTTAGAGAGCACTTTCTAGACCCACGAACACTTCCATCTCGAAGGACAGGGGCTGCAGATAAATGGGAGCATCACCAACCTGCAAGTTTCCCTCCGAGTCACTCACCGTTCTGACTTGGAAAGGTATCGCTGTTCCTTCTGTGCCACTCAGTCAAAATCTTGGAACTCCCTTGATAATAGCATTGTGGGTCAACCCATAGCAGCAGTTCAAGAAGGCTGCTCACCACCACCTTCTCAAGGGCAACTAGGGATAAGCAATAAATGCCCACATCCAATGAATGAATTTTAAAAATTCCAAACTTAATTTTGAGAAAAATCATGCCATATAACAAAAGCTATCTGGTCATTCTTAATGCCGGCTCTGATATTATCTTTGTCTGTCCTGGCTTTCTGACATATTGCATGGCTGCAGCGTGGCTAATGACCTTCAGTGCAGGACACTGTTGATAATCTGGGAGGACAATCTCGAGCAGCCTTTGACCTTGATCCAAGGACTGCGCTATGTTAGGAAGGGCAGCAGCAGGCTGGGCTGATAGGGACAACGGGACCACCCTTTTCTCTGCAGAAGCACCTCAGCATCCACCGCTGAACTCCAGCAGTAGCTGGCTCCTGTTTGCACCATAATGGAAGCTGCTTTGAGGTCTACAAGCGTCTGAGTAGAGCTGACTTGCAAGCTCTGTGGAAAGCCCTGTGCCAGGTTCATGTTGGATACCTCTATGCTTCTCAACATTGTGGTACAGACCTGCTCATGGGCGGGTTCCTCTCATTTCTCCAAGCCTTATGCTTGTAACAGCCTCCCATTAGTAAATCATTTTCTTATATGATTTTATATCATATACTATAGATATTATGTTTTTATTTAAATATAAAGCAAATTATTGATTTAGATAGGGGAACTGAATATAATATCTCCATATTTGCAGATGACACAAAGTTGGGAGAGACAGCAAAATATGAGAAGGATACCTCAGTGTGATCTAGACAGGTTGAGTGAGTGAGTCCAAAGTGGATTATTGATAAATGAGAGGTTATCCACTTTGGAAACAGAAAGGCAAGTTATTGATTATCTGAATGGTGATGGATCAGGAAAGCGGGTGTGCAATGAGACCTGGGTGTCCTCATACACCACTCACTGAAGGTAAGCATTTTAGGTGCAGCAGGCGGTGAAGAAGGTAAATTCGATGTAGGCCTTTGTAGCTCCAGGAGCAGGGATGTCTTGCAGTAATTGTACTGGGCCTTGGTGAGGCAACACCTGGAATATAGTGTGCTGTTTTGGCTTCCTTATCTGAGGTAGGATGGTCTAGCTACAGACGGAGTGCAGTGAAAGTTTACCAGACTGAGATGACAGGACAGCCACATGAAGAGAGATTTAGTCGGTTAGGACTATATTCACTGGAGTTTAGAGGAATGAGGAAGATCTAATAGAAACCAATAACATTCTAACAGGACTAGACACAGTAAATGCTGACAGGATGTTCCTGATAACTAGAGAGTCCAGAACTGGGGCCATAGTCTAAAGATATGGGGGAGGCCAGTTAGGACTGAGATGAGGAGAAATGATTCCAACCAGACAGTGGTGAGCTTCAATCAATTATAGCATCCCTACAATGTGGAAACAAGCCATTCAGCCCATCAAGTCCACTGTGACCCTCTGATGAGTAGTCTACCCTTCTACCCTATCCATGTAACCCTGCATTTCATTTGGCTAACCCACCTACCTTGCATATCTTTGGACATTACAGCCAATTTAGCATGACCAATCTACCTTACTTGCACATCTCTGGACTGTGGGAGGAAACTGGAGCACCGGGAGGAAACCCATGCAGACACAGGGAGAAAGTACAAACTCCACACAGACAGTCACCCAAGGGTGGAATCGAACTCAGTCCCTGGTGCTGCGAGGCAGCAGTGCTAACCACCGAGCCACTGTACTGTCATAGTATTGTACTAGAAACATAAAATAATAAATGGAACAGAATGTTGCTAACATAATCCAGATATTGGCTGTAAATTGTGGTGTTTCAGTAAACTTCCTTTTATGGGTGTTCTATCAACAGCTCAAAATTAGCTCTTGTTGATTTAATTTAGAGGCATTTGCAGTGTCTACATTCCTTGGAAATCAAATGCAGATTTCACTGCAGGATAAATTTGTGTACTTTCAGGCAGCTGATACTTTATTTGGTTATGGTCTTCAGGTAACTTCTACATCAGGCAACATATATCAATTTTCTGATGTTATAAAGCTCAGTGAGAAAGTAGGCTATGAGGAGGCAAAGGGGCTAGGCTTCTTTTTGCAGGCAGATTTGGGTGCCCTGGAAGTGATGTCAGATGGAGATATTGATATCAGTCAATCTTTGCCAGGTTTCTCCCTGGCTGAGTTTGTCAGTCAGCATGGAAGTCGATCCCTCTAACCCCCTCCCCCAAAGAAAGCGTTTACATATTTAAGTGGGCAATAGTTTCTGTTTCAGCCAAGAATTCTGGGTTTAACAGTGAGTGGGGTAATTTCTCAAGCTATCAGCAATCTTCCAGGCCCATGACCATGGAGATAGAGCAGAAAATGCTTCTTAATGACTCTTGGTAGACAGTGTTCAGGAGATATTTTCGAGAACTTGTAGCTGGATGTCCTAGCTCAACGGTAGGGGCATTACCATAGCATCACAAGATCGCTTAAGACTGTAGATATTTTCAAAATCGATATTATTCAATACCTCTGGAGCACGTGGGACTTGAACTCAGGTGTCACAGGAACAATAAGTTCATCTTTTTTTTAATTTGGTAAACTACCATTAAATCACTTGGACACTGATTAAAAAACCAAATAATAAAGAGCAAACGCCATGGCAGTACTGTAATAACAAAGATTAGGGGAGGGTAGGAAGTGCAGTAAGTGTTGAAGATATTTCCTAAATAATCTGTCCAAAGATATTACTACACACTGCACCACAAGAGCCCTATTCAAATGTACTCATCAGGACAATTCTCAAGAATACCATTTCAAGGGGAAAACAAATGAGCAGATATTTTTAATCATCCTGTTCAGCTGTGTTATGATACATCTCTGGAGTAGGTGGGAATTGAACCCAAGTCTTCCACACCAAATGGAAGAGCTAAAGTCTCTGAATGCAAACTGCTGGGATACTAGCAGTGGTGTGATTCAAACCCATGCCTGAATCCAGAGACCATAGACTACATGGGCACGCTACCCCCAGAACCCTGTGAGGTATTTTTTATTGACTGTTTCAGGGATTTATGACACAACTCAGGAGCAGGTAGCCCTTTAATCTAAAACTTCTAGCTCAGAGGTATGGACATTACCACTGCACCACTCACCTAATGAAAACATAGGGTTCTTTCCCTGTATGTCATCTGCAATTCAATTATCACCAACAAAACCAAGATAGTGAAAACTGAGAGAACCTCCCTCTGGATGCTATAAAATGTACTTAATGAATACTTTTCACCTGCATATCTTTAACTTTATTTTATATCATTAACTTCAAAGAGCTGTTTGAAGGTCTAACATATTCATTGACACAGAGGTAAGTGAGAATTCAGAATTTGGCATGTTTATCATTTAAAGGTGTATCTAAGTGAGCAGCTGTGTCTAAGAGAACGGAATGTACTGAAGAAGTTTGGCAGTGCTTAAAATGTTATCCAGCAGTGGAACTGTGCTTAGATTTGCAGAAATGTGGACTGTCGTGGCAATGAATTTAGTCCATCATTATTCACTGGAATGAACATTACAGAACTGATCTGATATGTATCAATTCTTAATGTTAAATGCCCTCGAGGTATGCTTTCCTGCCCTAGACATTCAAGTTGCTGTAATTCCTCTTGGAAAAATGCAGAGATCTTTCCCTGTATGTCATCTGCCATTCAATTATCGTGACAAAACCAGGATAGTGAAAATCGAGAGAACTTCCCTCTGGGATTCTATAAAATACAGTGATGGAATTCAATCTATGGAGTCATTCTCAATGACAGAGCCAGGTTATGGCATGCAGTTGTTTGTTTCACAGTTTACACTGATTATTTTTCCAAACCTTCAAAATCCTCAGACACCTTCCCACCGTCACTAAATTCCATTATTACCACCCCTCCTCCCCCAGTCATACCCCCATTAGATCAAAGCCAACAACATGTCAGAGTAAAGGCATAGGCTGGACCTCTGTAGGAATAGGTGTCTCTCTACACCTTCTCCTAATGGTCTTAAGTGAAGGGTAATGGAAGCAGGAGGCTTCCATTGTGATAGTGGGGCATTCAGTGAAGGTAATTGAATGAAATGGGATGTTGGTGAGACTGTCTCTTATTGGAGATGGTGATTGTCTGGCATTTACATGGTGCTAATGTTAGTTGTGAAGGCTATTTGCCACTTTTCAGGAATGACATATACATACATTATACCTGTTCATCAATCCATCTTGAGCTACAATTACAGGCAGAATAATTATAGCCTCAAGGGCTGAAGTTCCCAATCTCCTGACCAGAATAATGGACTAAATTTTACAGTCACTGGATCGTTGATGATCAGTTGTAAGACATTAATGCACGTTGGGATCCTGTGGAAGTCCTAATGTGCTGACATAAGTGGCAATTGTTTGGGAAGAACCAACTTTGCCAATCTAAGATTGGAAACCGGGAATAGCTCCATGGTAATAGCCCTACATAGCTTCTCAGGAAATGTTAGATAGGTTAAAAACTAACTAAAGTCCTTGGTAACTATAGAACTTTCACGTAATCACTCACAGAATCACCCCTGACCACACAACTACCTCACGGATCTGTCTACCATTTCACTCACCTGCTGCCTTAATCACCCGCCCATCCACCCATTTGGCACCCGCAACTCCACTCAGCTGCCATCCACCCTCTACCCATCTCATGTGGGGAGCCGATGGCTTAGTGTTATTATTGCTGGACTGTTAATCCAGACACCCAGGGAATATTCTGGGAAGCCGGGTTTAAATACCTTCATGGCAGATTGTGGGATATGAATTCAATAAAAATCTGGAATTGAGAATCTAATGTTGTTCATTGTTGGAAAAACCCATCTGGTTCACTAATATCCTTTAGGGAAGGAAATTGCCATCCTTATCTGGTCTGGCCTACAATGTGACTCCAGACCCACAGTAATGTAGTTGACTTTTAACTGCTCTTAATTAATCCAATTAAGGATGGGCAATAAATGTTGGCCTGGCTAGCAATGCCCTCATCCCATGAATGAATAAAAAAAAGACATCCTACCCATTTACCCATGCAGTTTACTGACTTACCTACCTATCTTCCTGCCTGCCCATTCAGTCAATTGTCTATTCATTGGCATTCAAACAGGATCTTTTAAGTTTATCATATAGCATCTGGTGCTGTTAAAAGTGTCATGTCTATCTTCCCTAACTCTACATAGCCAGGTCTGGACTCTGTTGTGAGTATGTAATGAGTGGAGTTTGGTACCGTATCAGTACTGTACCAAAACTGTTTACCCCTTCTTCTCAATTTAAAAAGGGTGTTTTGGAGTTAATGAGATCCTACATTTTTACTATGTGTTTGAAAATATTTGAATTTGCATCATAAGTAGATAGTTTGTTTTATTCTATTTTGTCCTCATTTCTTTTGTTGATAAATGTCTGTTTTCTTTTGTTTCAGCAATATCTGTACTTTGCATGTTTATGTTTCTTTGAGAGTCTACTTTGTTAAAGCCAAACAAATAAAAAGACAATCTATCAAGCCAGGTTTCAGTCTGGGATCTGACTTGTCTGGTAATAACATCGACTGGATTATAAAAGCAAAATAAAAAGATAATTTTGGAGAGGTGGGAAGGACATTGAGTCCATCTTAGAGTTCCATCCAGAAAGAGCTGACAGATTTTTCATTGTAGTGTGCAACTTTTCCAGGATCTGTGCCACTTAACAATCCATGTTGCAATTCATTCAATGAGCAGACCACTCTCTGTGTAAACAGCTACTTCCTGATACCAGTGTTAAATTTAACATTTGCGTCTTTGAATCAGTGTCCCCTTCACGTGTGCTCTCAACTTAATTGATGTATCGTTGTGGATTTAAACTTTCCAGGCCTTGAACCACTTTGCACACATTCATAAAATTACCAAATGGATTCTTCCTTTCCAGACTGAAAAAAATCAACTTTGTCTTGTCCTCTGCTGCTTAAATGCTTCCCTTGTTTCACAATGAACAGAAATAGACAAAGTATTCAAGTGGTGGTCTCATGAGATATTGTACAATTTGATCATTGTTTCCTCTGGCCTAATTGCTACAGTTTTAGCATTGTAATCTAACACCATTTTGCTTCTGTAGATTGTATTGGTAGGACATGTTTTGCCATCTGCCTACAGACATGCCCCATGCCCCTTAATTGGTCAACTGCCCTTTCTTTTGTGGCTATCAATTTTATCCGTGTTTTGTGAGCGCTGAAAATGTGTGCAGCATGTGCACCTACTTTGTTTAATTTGGCAGCATCACATTCATTTCAAGCAGTTACCCTGTCTGCTCATGACATTCTATGAGGCCCCTTTTATCTTATTCCCTGTACTGGGAATTAATTTCAATGGTGTTTATGAGCTGACCATGCAACCGGGCTTTCCACATGCCATTGGTGACTTTTCAAAGACTTTTTCAACTGAACAAGTAACTGGAATGCCATTATTGCTGTTGACAGAGGGAAAACAAACTCTGAAGCACTACAAGACAATGGGAAAATCTGTTCTCTGACCAGGCTTTCCTTATGGGAGGACCAGCACCGCAAGTGGGGCCACCAGCAGCCTTTTTGGGTTCATGAGCTTTGAGGTAACAATGGCTGCTGTGGATCTCTGACCCTCCCCACCTAATGGGCTTCTTCAATAGCCTGCACTCTCGTAGCCCTCAGCATTTACCCCTCCTTGTAGTTCTCACTGAGGGTCATGACAACTATCACCCTCACTGTGAAGAAAAAGTTTGGGAAGCATTGTTCTATGACATTACATGAGATCCCAACAATCTCAAGAAGGGAGTATGCCTGGTTACTTTCCTCAAGCACCTAACGTGTCATCCAATGGTACTTGAAGAATAAAAAAAAAGAGTGATAGAGTCATACAGCATGGAAACAGACCCTTCGGTCCAACCAATTCATGCCTACCATAACCCCAAACTAAACTAGTCCCACTTGCCTGCTCCTGGCCCATATCCCTCCAAACATTTCTCATTTATTTACTTATTTCTTATTTATCCAAATGTCTTTTACACATTGTAACTGCATCCATCACTTCCTCTGGAAGTTCATTCCACCCACACACCACCCTCTGTGTAAAAAATTTGCCCCTCATGTCTTTTTAAAATCTTTCTTCTCTCACCTTATATACATGCCCCCTTGTGTTGAAATCCCCCACCCTAGGGAAAAGTCACCTGCCATCATCCTATCTATATCCCTCATGATTTTATAAAGTCTACAAGGTCATCTCTCAATCTGCTGTGCTCCAGTGAAGAAAGTCCCAGCCTTTCCTCATAACTCAAAACCTCCATTCCTGGCAACATCCTGGTAAATCTCTTCTGAACCCTCCCCAGCTTAATAATATCCTTCCTATAACAGGGTGACCAGAATAGGACACAGTGCTCCAGAGGAGGCCTCACCAACATTCTGTACATCTTCAACATAATGTCCCAACTCCTATGCTCAAAAGTCAGAGCAATGAAGGCAAATGCCTTCCCAACCATATGTGTTGCAAATTTCAAAGAATTACGTACATGAAAGCCCTTAGTCTCTCTGTTCTACAACATTATTCAAGGCCCTACTTTTAATGGTATAAGTGCTGCTCTTGTTCGTTTTACCAAAATACAATACCTCACATTTATTCAAATTAAACTCCACCTGCCACTCTTCAGCCCATTGACCCAACTGATCAAAACCTCTTTGTAATCTTAGATAACTTTCTTCATAGCCCACTATACCATCAATCATGGTGTCATCCACAAAGTTACTAAACATGCTTCCTATGTTCTCATCTAAATCATTTATATAAATGATGAAGAATATCTAGTTGAGAAGGATATTAAATTCAACAGAATCTGTGAGGGTTAAATATGGAGAAAAGACAAAAGAAATAGTGTTAACGCAGTGTGGAACTGGAGGAACGCAGCAGGCCAGGCAGCATCAGAGGAGCAGGAAAGCTAACGTTTCGGGTCAGGACCCTTCTTCAGACTGAATCATCAACTTTCCTGCTTCTCTGATGCTGCCTGGCTGGCTGTGTTCCTCCAGCTCCATACTGTGTTATCTCTGACTCCAGCATCTGCAGTTCTTACTATCTCCAAAAGAAATAGTGCGTAAGTTTCTGTGAGCATTTCAATGTTGTTTCTATAAATTTTAGCACTTACCATTTGGAAACAACAGAGAAAAAGTTTGCCTCTCATGATACTAGTTCCTTAAGATTCCTTCATTCATTAAGAAAGCTTTCAAGTCAAATTGATGTAACTTCCCCTCCAAAAACCCATTGAGATTTTAGATAAAGTGTAAATTTCAGGGCTGAAGCCAATAGATTTTTTTCTAAAGAGGGGTATAAACGGATATGGAACCAATGCAGGCAAATGGTGTTAAGATAAAGATCAACCATGAAGGAACTGAATGGCGGAACAGAATGAAGAGGAGCAATAGTCCACTCCTATTCCAAGTTTTAAAACATTAATAACTTGCAGCTTTAAAATTCTTTTGCAGAATGTCAGCTCTGTTGACTGGGCCAGCAGTTACTACCCATTTCCTAACTGCCCTTGAGAAAGTGTGTGAGCTACCTTTGTCACTGCTGCAGTCCATCCAGTGTTAATACATCCACAATGCTGTTATGGAGAGTGCCCAGGGGTTTAACTCATCGACAGTGCAGAGGCAGTGATATAGTTCCATGCCAGAATGATGTTTGGCTTGGAGGGGATCAAGGTGTTCGCATGCATTTGCTGCCCTTGTCCTTCTAGGTGGTACAGGTCATGGGTTTGGCTGTTGAAGGAGCCTTGGTAAAGTGCATCTTATGGATGGTACACATTGCTGCCCCTGTGCATTGGTGGTGGAAGGAGTGAGCATTTAATATAGGGATAAATTAATTTATAGATGTGATAGCTCTACAAGACCCAGAGTCAATCAGTAATTTTGGAGGTTGTTGAGGATGAGTTCCCTTGGTAGGAGGCAATGGCCTACCCAGCTGGAACTCATCACCTGAGCCCTTAAGAACCATGCAGTGGGGCCCTCTTGTGGTACAGTGGTAGTATGCCTAAATCTAGACTGAGAGGCTCAGGTTCAAGGCCCACCTTCTCCAATCTATGAACAGATTGATTAGAAAAATAAGTTGACCAGGTGGAAAGTAGTTAAACTTAAAAAAATGTCAGGGGAGATTTGGTGCTGGGAAGGTCACTCAGTAATACCACTTCCAGGTAGAATAAAGAAAACAGATAAAGCAGGCCTGGTACTGTTGGTGGTTAGTTGTTTTTTAAAAAAATGCATAAAGCAGATGCAGGGATGCAGCATTGTATATCCTGCTCTGGGAATAGCCATGGTACATCATGAGTAGTGACTCTATTTTGGCATTTGACAATAAATGATATTCCCTTCCAGTCAGGCTTCCTGAGTTATTCCAATGTATTTAACACTGTAAAATGTCCAAAGGCACTTTCCAGGAATATTAACATGGGAAATTTGATACAGAGCTGTATAAAATGTTATAGGTCATATTTAAATTTGTAACGAATCAGAAAAACCTGGTACAACAGGATTGTTCCAGTGCAACCAAAATATCACTGAATTAATCCACAAAATTTATAAGCTTTTTAAAGCTATTATTCTTTTCAGAATATGGCATTGCTGGTAAGGGTGGAACTGTTTGCTCATTTCCAGTTGCTCCTGAGCAGGTAGTGTTAATACAGTCATAGTCATAGAATCATACAGCACAAAAGCAGGCCCTTCGCTCCAACCAGTCCACGTTGACCATAATCCCAAACTAATCTAGTCCCACCTGTCTGTGCTTGGCCCATATCCCTCCAAACATTTCTCCAAATGTCTTTTAAAGGTTATAACTTCCTCTGGAAGTTCATTCGACAAACAAACTACTCTCTGTGTAAAAAAAAATTGCCCCTCATGAGTTCTTCTAAATCTTTCTCTTCTCACTTTAAAATTATGTACGCTAGTCTCTGATCCGAGGGACTGTCGTTCCAAAGGACATTAATGAATGGCTTGTGTTTTATGGCCATCTGTCAGCTCCACAATCACTTCCACCCTTCCAAGGTTTCTTTTCATTTGTAGATGCTTCAGCCTGTTTTCAAATTGTTAGACTTTTATGGCTGGTACAATGTCATCTGAATTATGAGTTCAGGCTTTTAAATTCATAGAACTGCAAGAGAAACACCACACTTTGCAGCCCTGCTAAATTAGAATTCTTTTTTCATTGCTAATCGCAAGGAATTTGTGAACTATTGCAAAATGTTTAGTATGATCATGTAACGGAGTGGACCGATATTGCACATTTTGTGTGAAATGCTTTAATTTCCCTTTGCACAGCATCTGTTATGCAGTCCGAAAAGGCAGTAATTTAATTTAATTCAATCCAACTGACTTGTTTGCAAGTAAATTGACATGTCGGGCACGCTCAGCACTTAACCTGAGCAGAAGTTCCAAAGTCGACCAACTTTCAGCTACTGGTTTGAATTAGACATTACAAATGTCAATGTAATTAACAAATGGAATTTTTCATTACCCATAAAGACAGAAGAAAGAAAAATAAGTGTGAAATCACTAGAGTCAAGGCCAAGGACTTCCACTTTTACCATTTAAATTCCTGTTGAGTATAGGTCTGCAGCAAATATTGCTCATTGGTCTGAGTCTTTATTTTCAGTTTTATTTGATCAAACTTGGTCAAACCAATCCAAATGATTGCGCAGAGTTTGTGCAAATTAGACTCAGCCTACCTTGAGTTTTCAGTGACATTTTGTGGTAGTTTAAATAAAAAACACAGCACCATAAGCAGGGTCAGGTCAATAATCACCAAGAGTTTCCAAAAACTAGTGTCTGTACTCTCAAGGCAGTGGAAGTGGTGGCAATATTAATTATGACCACTGCGATATCTGTGAATAGATAGTTGTACCGATGATGTCACGCCACGGAATATGAAAGTATCTAAAGTTGCAATTTTTGGAATAATTGCTGGCTCATTCAAATCCAGCATTCAATTAAATGTTATGTTTACTGTGACTAAAGTTTTAATATCTCTTCAAGCAAAATGTTTTGGATTGTAAATGGACGTTGTTAATCAGAAGTTCATTCAAATCAAATATGCAATAGCTTTCCAGTTTTAACTGCACCTCAAGTGTCTTTGTGTGTCACTGGAACTTCAAATACATTATTCCACCTAATTTGGATTATATGTTTGTGTTTTAAAAATGTTTTGTACAATCAAATTGCAAAGGGAGAATCATGATTTAACCTACTGGTGCCAAAATAGCTAAAAACTATTTATGGTAGAATTTCTCCCAAGAACCATTCAGATAACATGTATCCATATTCCCCAGCTCTGATGATCATATTTGTTCATTGTTAGCTCACTATGAGTGTGGGTTTAAAAGCAATGCTCTAACTTTTTATGTGCATCTTCAGTGCTCTACCTGGCAGTGTCATTCATCATAAACACAGCCTTCCTATAACTGAGATAAAAGGTACTGCAGATGCTGGAGAATCTGAGATAACAAGCATGGGGCTGGA
>JAHRHZ010000048.1:7366664-7387838 GCA_024137785.1 Ginglymostoma cirratum | reverse complement strand
TCAGAGGAGCAGGAAAGCTGACGTTTCGGGCCTAGATCCTTCTTCAGGAACTGCCTGGATTGGAGGGTATGAGCTATAAGGAGAGGCTAGAAAAACTGGGGTTGTTTTTTCTGGAGTGGCGGAGGCTGAAGAAGATTTGATAGATGTCTACAAAATTATGAGATTCATAGATAGGGTTGAAAGTCAGAATCTTTTTCCCAGAGCTAAAATGTCTAATACTAGGGGACATGCATTTAAGATGAGAGAGGGAAAGTCCAAGGAAGACGTGAGAGGCAGGTCTTTTACACAGAGAGTTGTAGGAGTCTGGAAAGCACTGCCAGGGATGGTGGTGGAGGCAGATATGAAAAGGGCCTTTTAGATAAGCACATAAATAAGCAAGGAATGGACAGATATGGACCAAGGGCAGGCAGAAGGGATTAGTTTCACTTGGCATCATGTCTGGCATAACATTCATGTGCTGTATAGTTCTATATGTTTACCTCTCTCAATTTTGAAATTCTTTCACTTCTTTAACTTCACTGAAAAAAAATCCAGATTCCTAAGCACTCCTTCGTACTTAGAACCTTACATACCTGATATTATTCAGTGAAACATTTCATTTCCATGCTTCTAAAGTCCTTCCCTTAATGAAGTGCCCATAGTATTTGCAATACTGAAACAGTCATTTTAGCAATGACGAATATAGTTTCAACATAACCTTGTTGCTTCTATGTTCAGTATTTCTGGTCTACTACCATTGCCACCTGTTTGTATCTGTGGTTTCTCTGTCCCAGCTAGCGGAAATATACATAGGGAAGTGACGGTCAAAACCTGGATTCCAACTCCAACTTGATTAATTAAAATCCATTAAAGTGGGCCCAAAGCAACAATGCACTAGGTTGGTGCTGCGAAGGGACGGGAGAAGGAAGATGGGGAATTGGGGTGTCTAAAACATTTTAACAAGAACATGTGTCATTCTAGCAATCCTCCAGGACATTACAATGCAAAACATCGAAGAATTGTCAACAGGATGGGTGGCACAGTGACTCAGTGGTTAGCACTGCTGCCTCACAGCACCAGGGGCACTGGTGCGATTCCACCCTCGGGCGACTGTCTGTGTGGAGTTTGCACATTCTCTCTGTGTCTGCGTGAGTTTCCTCCAGGTGCTCCAGTTTCCTCCCACAGTCTAAGGATGTGCAGGTTGGGTAGATTGGCTGTGCTAAATTGCCCATGATGTGCAGGCTAGGTGGGTTAGACATGGGAAATGCAGGGTTACAGGATAGGGGTTTGGGACTGGGTGGCATGCTCTTCGGTGTGGACTCGATGGGCTGAATGGCCTGCTTCTGCAAAGTATGGACTCTACCGGAAAGCGTTCAATTGGATCCCCAAGATTGCCTTGGCATGTCATTGTCAACATCTCCAGTTGTCCTTACCATGTACCACCCATCCATGTTTACAGTGGTCACACTGACGAATGTTAATCTTCCCGGCTTGAAAGCACTCACAGTTACAGTTCACCAGTGTGCAGCGAATGGACTGGAAATAGAGAAAGAACGAAATATCACCACACATTAACACAACACAATCTTCACCAAATGTGTAACAAATACACAACATTTATTTTAATGTATTCCAAGCATTAAATAATGGAAAATGTGCGTACTCAGCCACCAGGCCAAGTTATTCATTACAACTCATTAGACTATTCAGAGGGGCAACTGGTGACCTAGCATTTAAGATACCATTCAAAAAATATTAGAGTTTGATGCAGATTGTGGAATTCATTGTCATCTTGTTTAAAAACATTTTCTATGTCATGGCACAAGAAAACAACTGAGCACGCATCTCGTTTCTCATTATGAGGAGACACTTCAGGTTTTACATTGCAAAAATAATTGGAAAGACCACTGTATTTGAACCTCGCAGTGAAACTTGCATTTTGGTAGACATTGTAGCTCTCGCTCCAGTTATCTTTCACCTGCTTGCTTATGGATGTTGCATGTTTGATTTAGAGATTAAATGTGTGCAATAGCTTGTTTTAGGAAAACATTTCACCTTCAATAATCACGCCACAAAAGTTAAGTCGATCTAGCAGTCACATCTGGAATTTCCTGTAGATAGCCAGCAACACACTGCGACCCATCTATTTTTCATCAAGAGTGATGGGTACGTGAATAGGAAAGGTTTAGAGGGATGTGGGCCAAATGCTGGCAAGTGGCAAAAAGAGACATTAAAACCAACACAATTCAAGGACACAAGTGAAAGAAAAAACTTTCTGATCTTCTGTTTCAGGCTTGCTGCAGTGCTCCAGAAAAGCTCAGCGCAAGCTGAAAGAACAGCACCTCGTCTTCCACTTGGGAACTCTACAGCCTTCTGGACTGAATATCGAGTTCAACAGTTTTAGGGCGTGAGGCACCTTCTCCCATGTCCTTACCACAACCACCACACATCAGGCCTTGTCATCACTTGGTCTGCTATTACACATAGCACATTGTTAGCCCATTAACAGTTCCCATTAAAAGTCATTCATTCTCCTAGACTGTTATCCATTCCTTTGTGTGTCCAATTGTCCTCTCTCTTTGGGCTCTAACTCCTCCTATTGTTTACTCCTTAACCCCTCTCCCTACTTTATCTTCTGCATAAGAACCAATGTTTTTCTAGCTACAAAAACAGGGTTGACCTGAAACATTAAACTCTGATTTCTCTCCACAGATGCTGCCAGACCTGCTGAGCTTTTCCAGCAATTTCTGTTTATGTTTTTGTCACGAGTGCTCCCAGCATTTCCAGACCTACAGGCTAGGCTTCCAGCCTTTGCACACTGCAGTTATATGACAAGCTAACACAGAGTAGAGAGCTAAAACAAATACAAAAACAGCTGTGTGCAAACCTTGACAGCTCCAATTAGTAAAGTCAAGGGTGAAGATTTAAAATGCAGGTTGATGCAGGGAGGCAGCGACGACACAGTGGTGCCCCACTTTGGGTTTTTAGATGACTTATGATGCCTGAACAGAGTGTATTACATCAAATTATGCAGAGATAGTAAGAACTGCCGATGCTGGAGTCAGAGGTAACACAGTGTGGAGCTCGAGGAACACAACAGGCCAGGCAGCATTAGAGGAGCAGGAAAGTTGATGTTTCGGGTTGGGACCCTTCAGAAAAAGCATAAAATTATGCTCTGTGTTTTAGGCAGCCAATTTCTTGTCATGCCTACATAGAACTAATGGTAAAAACAGCTTTACAATTGCCACTGTACATTGTCATATCTCTGTACTCATTTTGGTAGGGTTATCTCGTAAACTTGCTAAAGTAGAGGTCGGCCTGTACGATAAATTACACGTCTGGTGTTTGATTTTGTTGTAAAGGAACAAGTCTTTTCAACTTAAATAAAGATTCCTCACAGAGGTTCGAAGGCAAAGTTGGCCAAAGTAGACTGAGAAAATTGTTTTTAAAAGGACTGTAAGCAATGCCAGACATTTAAGATACATTCCAATGAGAAAGACAGATTCTACAGTAACCTTATATGACAGCTTTATACCCAGATGATGACACACAGCAGCACCTTGCCACTATCTCTCAATTCCTACACTTTTGCTAAATTACAAGACTGTGTGTCCAATATCTAGCACTGAATGAACAGCATTTTCCTTAATTAGATGCTGAGAAGCTCACAACCATTTTGTTTGATCCCCTGTATAAACACCACTGCCTCACTTCCAACTCCTTGTACATTGCTCCGACAGCTGTTTAAGATAAAAACGAACCACTCAGCACTTTGGTGTCTTTGGACAACAACTTATATTTCATTTATTGTTCAGGGAACTTGCCACGAGCCAAGTGGCTGCCATATTGGACTACCTTCAGACAGCAGTAACAATAATTAAAATGCAATACATTGGTGCATTTTGCCTATGTTTTTTCATACAATTTAAAAGAAATAGATGAGCAGAGAGACTGGAGGAACTCAGATACGTGGATTTTTTTTATGGAACAAGATGACAAAGTTGTCAAAAAATAAATACAGGGACAAGAGAAGAATAGTAGAAGTAAAACTAGATCCATAGAAAGCATGGAGTCTCACCACTGTTTCAGGGGTTAATGGACACAAGTTCAGCAAGCATTGCCATAATACCACCCCCGGAATGTATATCCAGTCATTTTGGGGATGTTTCTGCTGAGTTGGATACACCAAGCTGGGAATTTTCCAAATGTTCCATACCTGTCTCAGAGTGAGCGACAGTAATCTGAAAGAGAGCTGCATATATTTCATTCTCTCCTGCCAGAGAGAGGCAGCCAAAGCAAACACTGGCTGTCATGTGGTAGCCAGGCCTCCTGATAGAACGGGAGCCACTAGCTGCAAATCCATCACTTTGAGGATATACATGTTGACTCTGAGATGTACCACAAACAGAAGGAATTCCATTTTCTTCATGTCTGTTTCTATATGTAACACCATGAAGCAGGTCAAAACCCAGTAGCCCGACTGCAGTCATGACCACGAAAGGCCAGAGGGTGGTTCCAGAGCTACCCTTTCTCAGCATGGCTCTGGACTCCAGTGCTCATATGGACAGGATGCATGTGATGAAGGCGGTGTTGTCACATGAAGTAGGCTAGAGCGGACTGTTGGGCTTCCACTGCATCAGTGTGGGAGAATTCTGACAGATACTCAATGGAGCACACATGAAAATTTGTGGTGTTGTGCTTTAGGCTGTACCATCTTGAGGGCAGCACAGTGACTCAGTGGTTAGCACTGCTGCCTCACAGCACCAGGGACCCAGGTTTGATTTCCAGCCTCGGGCAACTGTCTGTGTGGAGTTTGCACATCCTCCCCATGTCTGCGTGGGCTTCCTGTGGGTGCTCTGGTTCCCTCCCACAGTCCAAAGATGTTCAGGTTAGGTGGATTGGCCATGCTAAATTGCCCATAGTGTCCAGGGATATGCAGGTTAGGTGGGTTAGCCATAGGGAATGCAGGGTGATAGAGTAGAGGGTTGGGTATGAGAGAGATGCTCTTCGGAGGGTCAATGAGGGCAGTCAATGGCCTGCTTCCACATTGTAGGGGTTCTATCTCACCATTGTAAGTGTACAGTTTGTACCTCCAGTTATACAGAGTGTGAAGGTGATGTTGAACATGTATAATATACTGGAGTATTGTATACCATTCTGGATATCACATTGTAGTGAGGATATGAACGCATTGAAGAGAGCACAGAAGTGGGTTACAAGGATGGTGTCAGGGATGAGGAACTTCAGTGATGAGTGCAGGTTGTGGAGTAAGGTGCCCCATAGCCACTTAAGAAATCAAGAAGCTCTGGATGGAACAAAAAAATGAAATTTGTCTTAACTTTCTGTGAATTATGTCTTTTTACAATTAACATAATTAAAATGGCACCAGCTTATGGTGACTTATACACATTTTACTGTATTTTCATAAATACAAATAACAATAAATTACTATAAACTAGCTTGATGTTGTTGGGTCTGTTCTCAGAGAGGAGGAGGCTAAGAGGAGATCTGATAGAGGTTTTCAATATCATGAGCAGGCTGGACGGAATAGTTTGGGTGAAGGTGCTCCCATTTGTGAAAGGAACAAGAACAAGAGGGCATAGATTTAAAGCGATCTGCAAAAGAAGCTAGGATAAAGTGAGGAATAGAGCGTGTAGTTAGGGTGTGGAATGCACTGTCTGGATGTGGGATGGAGGCATATTCAATTGAGGCATTCAAGATTACATTGGATGGTTGTTTGAATAAAAATAGTGTGCAAGTGTGTGGAAAAAGCAGGAGATTGGCACTGGGGATTGGTGCTCATTTAGTGAGCTAGTGACACATAAATGGGCCTAATAAATGGTCCTTCTGCACTGTAACACTTGTATGACACTGTGGTTGGGCTGTCTATGGTGGACTCATCTGAAAGCAACATCAGTCAACGTAACTCCACTCCCCATTCATCGACAGTCGCAGATATTAGCTTTGTTCTATTACTGACCAACACTTCGCCCTCAACGCTAAAATTAAAGCCACAACAAAATAAACAGTCCAAATCAAATGTACAAATACCAAAGCTGACTTCACCCATTCCCTCAGCACCCATTTTCCTGACCCAGACCTCCTGTGTGATGCTGCCCCAGTAGTTGCTACATGCCTGGTAGATGGTTGCAAACTTATAGTGAGGAAGATAGCAGATAGCCTTGCAAGGCGACCTCTAACCTTGACGACCCATGTAAGGTCACTGAACATAATGTGGCACTAAATACTGATCTTGGCTAGACTCTGAATACAGACATGCATGGCTTCTTGGCCCCATTGCATTTGCTTTGCTTGTCTGGAGTTTGTCTGAAGTAGACAGGTGATATTATTTCCTCCACCTCCTGTGCTGAGGCCTTCAGAGCAAAGTCAGAAAGCCTGTGACTCTGCCCTCTGCCATGGTGTGCCACCACTGGCTGCTCTTTATATCAAGATCTATTTTGGAATGACTTACAGCAATATTTTTAGCTTATGGAAACCTTTTATTCCCCTGCTCAGGCGTGCAGGCACAGAAAAGGACCAGTAAAATCATTTAATGATCAGGCAGCACCATGACTGTGGGCTGTGGACTCTATCCAATTGCAATGTCCAATCACAAACAATGGCTAGCCTAGCTTCAACGGGCTGAATGGTATACATCAGTGCTGTGGAGATTTATGTTAAATGAAAACGTACATGCTCTCACAAATATAAAAACACACACACATTTAGAAGTTGTAAACTAATGTAAAATTTGTACTATTGCTGATTTGCATTAAATGAAAATTACTAGTTCTCCTCCCCAGATGGCCCTGCATAGTCATAAAAACACAGCCAGCACAACACATCTGTTTTCAAATGGTCTGGGCTATTATTTTCTGCGCCGTTATTTATTTCCCTGCAAAACTGCCGACTTGCACCAGAACAGTTGAGGTTTCGGTCTGTTCTGGTTTGCAGCTGCAGAACATTTTACTGTTGCACTCTGATCTGACTTGCTGGTGAGGAGGATTCTATGTGATTACAAAAGTGTAATCCCTTGGTATCTCTGTTTGGCAAGATTAGCGATTGCTGGCTATTTTTTTTCTTTCCCTCGAAGTGCTGTTTTATCTCATTGACTCTGGTAAGGAGGAATGCTCAAGACACATTGCTGCTGCCAATGACATGAACACTAATGATGCCTGCAAACCAGGAATGACTTAAGTGCAGATTCCTGCCCAGTTGTAGTCAGTTATGCAGCACAATGAAAGCATTACCACTTATTTCAACTGAAACAGCTCTGTCTTCCATGTTTTAAAAAGTCACTTCTGGGTCACAGAATGGCTTTTAAAATAAGCCAATCCCTGCTAATTATACACAGTTTGCCAGCTGAATACACAGACGATGAATAAATGGGGGTTCAGGATACTTTGATCTTTGCACTTAAGAAAATCTTAGGCTGAGTACGATCAAGGAAAATGGACTGTATGGGAAGGAGATGCACCATGCGACTCCATTCCTGACTAATATCTCTCACCTCCAACAGAAATAATGCCCAATACGTAACAATATGACAGTCGCATTAAACAGCAATGAGTTTCCCTTATCAAACAGTTAAAAGTGATCTTGCCGTGCATGACTGCAGCTGACTAAATAGTCCCACACATACACAAACTCCATACAGGGCTCGCGAATTGGTTTTAAAAATTTTAACCATCATTCCTAATCATTTTCATCAGACTTTACGGGAATTAGAGCGTCTTTTCAAGAAAAACTGCTCGTTTAGCCAACTCAGTTGTGGAGCGCAATAATGCACTGAGAAGAAAGCAGCCTCAAAGCCAACAATATTGTTTAACAGACTGAGTCCTGCAAATCTTAGCAAGTTCTGAGTTTTATGATTTTCATGCTCTATCAGTGTCCTGCAGACCAAGTTTTAATTCCTGCAGAGTCCACGGTAGCCACAGATCTCAGCTATCACTGTTTAGGCCACAGCTGGAGTGTTTCGAATCATTCTGTGCTTTCAGATAAGGGCTTAAAGCAGATACAGAGGAGATTTTCCAAGATAATTCCAGGGATGAGAAACTCCGGCAAAGTGGAGAGATTGGAGAAATGGTGAGAGCTGTCCTCAGAGCACAGAAAGTTAAGGGAAAGTTGTATTAGAATTGTTCAAATTTTGGGAGGCTTGGATAGATTAAATAGGGAGAATAGTGTCCTCTGGCACTGGATCTTCACAGTCACTGGTTCAAAATCCTGGAGCTCCCTCCCTAAAGGCACTGTGAGTCTATTTGGACTCAAATGGACTGCCTGGTTCAAGAAGGCAGCTCAAGACCACATTCCTAAAGGCAACTCAGGATGGGCATTAAATGCATCCCCTGAATGAACTGCTTTTTAAAAGTAAAGCAAAGGAAGATAAGCAGAAATTAAGAATCAGAATAGATGACTTGAAACAGTGTGAAATTAGATTCCATTGGCAGTTTGAAAAGGCATTTGGAGCTGTATTCAACGAGACTTAGTTTGCAAGTTTTTGATAATAAAGCTTGGCTGTATGATGAAATTGGATAGCTGTACAAAAAGGCTGGTGCTGTCACAACAGGGCACATATCCTCCTTTCTCTGCTGTAAGATTCTTCATCTATGTCCAAGATATGGAGATGCCAGTATTGGGCTGGGATGGTCAAAGTCAGAAGTCACGCGACCAGGTTATAGTCCAACAGGTTTATTTGAAATCACAAGCTTTCACAGCATAACCCCTTCATCAGCTGAAGTGAGAGAGTAACACACAGACACAGAATTTATAGGCAGAGGGATCAAGGGCAGAGAGGTCAAAAGATCGTACAAATGGTGTGAGTGGAGTGTCGAATAATAAATCTCTGCAGGTGATCAAAAGTGTCAGGCAGTGTGAGTAAAGTGTCAACAGCTGAATAACAAGTGAAGGGATGACCCATAATCCGACGAAATAAGGCAGAGAGATAAGTACAAAAAAAGGTAAGGGAGTGATGGAGACAAACCAAATGACTGGAATAACATGATAAGTATAAAATTTTCATGCTGGGGGCCTAACCAAAGTAATGAGTAATCCCAAACTGTACAAACTAATTAAGGTAGAGAGATCATAACAATTTATCAAGGTGATGGTGTCAAAGCAGGACAGTAAGGAAGGTTTTACAGATACAGAACAGTAGGGTGGGGTCACATGTAGTGTGACATGAACCCAAGATCACAGCTGAGGCTGTCTTCATGGATACGGAATTTGTCTACCAGTTTTTGCTTGGCGATTCTGCATTGCCGTGTATCATGAAGGCTGCCTTGGAGGATGCTTGTTATTCAGCTGTTGACACTTTATTCACACTGTCTGACACTTTTGATCACCTGCAGAGACTTATTATTCGACACTCCACTCACACCATTTGTATGATCTTTCTCTCTGCCTATAAATTCTGTGTCTATGCGTTTCCCTCTCACTTCACTTGACAAAGGGTCTACACTTCGAAAGCTTGTGATTACAATAAACCTGTTGGACTATAACCTGGTGTCGTGTGACTTCTGACTTTGTCCACTCATCCAGCACTGGTACCTTCACATCATGGCTGTCCATTGTTCGCAGCAAACTACCCAGCATTCAGTATCGACCACAACAACACGCAACTCTGCCAATGGCAATTTTGGCAAGACATGTCAGATCATTGACATGGGTACTACCATCACAGGGATGGTACTATTCTTGTGAGATATGTATCCATATGATATCCATGTGGCAGGGATGTGTTGTTGAAGTTGTACAGGGCTTGGTGAGACCACACCTGGAATATTATGTGCAGTTTTGATCTCCTTTTCTGAGGAAGGATGCTCTTGCTCTCGAGGGAGTGCAGTGAAGGTTTACCAAGCTGATTTCAGGGATGGCGGGTCTGACGTAAGAGGAGAGATTGACTAGGTTAGGATTGCTTTTACTAGAATTCAGACAAATGAAGGGGGATCTTGTAGAGGCTTATAAAATTCTAACAGGACTGGACAGGGTAGATGCAGGGAGGATGTTCCCGATGGTGGGTGTGTCAAGAACCAGGGGTCACAGTATGAGGATTTGGGGTAGACAACTTAGGACAGAGATGGGGAGACATTTCTTCACCCAAAGAGTGGTGAGCCTGTGGAATTCATTGCCACAGGAAGTAGTTGATGCCAAAACATTGAATGTATACGAGAGGCAACTAGATAAAGCACTTGGAGCAAAAGGGATCAAAAGTTATGGGGAGAAAGCAGGATTTGGCTATTGAGATGGATGATCAGCCATTATCGTGAAGAATGGTGGGGCCGAATGGCCTCCTCCTGCTCCTATCTTCAATGCTTCTGTGTTTGTACGTTTCTACATCACATGTGGCAATACAACCCTTGATGTGGACAGCAGATACTCAAGTGACTCGGCCAATGCTGGCTATCTCACACACTGCAGGCAAGGATGCTCTGAGGCATGGTACATTGGCACGACGATGCAGACACAACGGCAACATATGAATGTACACTGCGGAACAATCGCCAGACAGGAATATTCCCTCCCAGTCGGGGAACACTTCAGCGATCATGGACATTCAGCCACAGATCTTTGGGTAAACGTCCTCCAAGGTGGCCTTTGAGATACACAACAATGCAGAATCGCCAAACAGTAACTGATAGCCAAGCTCTGTACTCGTGAAGGTGGACTCAATTATGTTCTTGTGTTTATGTCGCACTACAAGTGACCCTGCCACACTGATCTGTGTGTAAAAAATTTTCCTTACTGTCCTGTTTTGACACCATCACCTTGATAAGTTGTTATGATCTCTCTACATGATTTAGTTTGCACAGTTTTGGATTACTCATTACTTTGGTTAGACCTTTGGCAAGTGACTCTTATACCTATCATGTTATACCAACCATTTGGTTTGTCTCCAGCACCACCTTATTTTTAATTTTTTTGTAATCATCACTCTGCCTCAATTAATCAGATTACAGGTCATCCCTTTGCTTGTTATTCAGCTGTTGACACTTTACTCACACTGACACTTTTGAGACTTATTGTAGAGATTTATTATTCGACAGTCCATTCACACCATTTGTATGATCTTTTGATCTCTCTGCCCTTGATCCCTCTGTCTATAAATTCCGCGTTTGTGTTCTACTCTCTCACTTCATCTGACAAAGGGGCTATGCTCCGAAAGCTTGATTTCAAATAAACCTGTTGGACTATAATCTGGTGATGCATGACTCATGATTGTCCAAGGGACGGATAGCAGCTTGTGGTGGTTTTTCTGGGTCTTGTGCTAATTATTCCCTGGCTGAAACTGAGAATCAAACTCCAAAACATTAGCAACAGCAAAATGGCGCTACATATTCGCTGTAGTGAAGGTCATAAATGCATGTGCTAGATGTTGTAACTGTACAATAGGGTGCAAACATTCCACAACTGAAGCAGACCTATTTGTTTCCCTACATAATGGGTAATTTAAATTAGATTATATGTGTTTTTCTGGTGGAAAACGTATGTGCAACAGGAAACAATTTCCATGGGCAAACCATTGTATTCAATACCTTTAAAAGCATACTTTATTAATAACTGGAGGATGCAAGGTAGGAAAGGCAATTTGCCAAAGATAGCACGTCACTGACAATGTGCAGGCATTGGTGGTTAATTTTTGTGATAGGAAAGATTTCAAAGGTAAAGGACCTGTGGAATCCAGAAGGCAGTATGGTAATTGTGGTATGTCCCAGATTATTCAGATTCTATATGATTTCCGTATAGCTATTTGAACTCCTGATTATACTTACTTACACTATTCTTCATCCGACCCAGAAACTGTTATCCACTGAAGGGTAGTCTCTGGAAAGTCACACGCGCGCGCGTGCGCGCGCACGCACACACACACACACACATGATGGATAGTGATGTTCAAGAGAAATGCCTTGATGAATCACATAGCACTGGTGAGGAAGGAATATCAATGGTTTTTTGATAAGAGGCCAGCTGGTACCGAGCAGAAGCCTAGCATAACTGAGTGCTCCTTCTGATTTGGAGAGAGATACAGACTCCTGTGGCCCTGCTTTTAAACAGTATCTGAAATAGCAGCTGAATCACACAGAACAGTGGAAAGGGGGGGTCTGGTTAGTGTGAGAGAATCCATCACTTTGACATGCACTGTCTTCTCTCACACGAAGCATTGCTGGTGTTTGCAATGGAGCATATGGAAAACCTGCAGTGGAGATCTTGGCTACTCCCCAGTCCAATGAAACCATTTGCAAAACTAAGAATGAAAAGTAGTGGTTAGAGCTTCTAAATTTCAACATCCCAGATGCAACCATCAGATTTTGCTGACTTACCAACGTGGGTTCAGCGGATTTTTAGAACCAATTTCCTTTTGGCCATTACCTCTAACAATTGCTCCATATCTTATTCTAGTTCTTCCAGTTACGTCCTCACAACCATCAAAGTAAAGATCAGCGCAGTGTATTTGGCATCACTGCCACAGCTTCCTCCTTCAAAATTCTCATTCGTTCTCCAGTCGTAACATTCTCTGATGGTTCTTATTCCTTCCACAAGTGATTATAAAAGACATTACTATTTCATTCAAGAAGAGACAGAGACACAGGCAATAACAAAACACATTAAAAGTATCCAGCATGGGAATCTATCGGACAACTGCCCAAATGAAAAGATATAGTGCAGCAGGGAGAGGTTTACACAAGAGACTGCAGCCTTGGCTATTAGCCTACAATGATGAAGTGATATAACCCAGGAGATACAAGAAGCACCATTTTAGGAGTGCAGCGATCTCAAAAGGGATACTGGGGGATTTGGGATGGAGTTGGATATAGATCAAAGATCTATATGGTCCGGTCTGTCCTGACTTGAAGGCTCAGCTTGTCCCTATCTATAGTGTTGAGCTGATTGGTATTTCTTATCTATTATGTTCTACCAGTAATCTGAATGTAGTCATAGTAAGGTGATT
The DNA here is from genome assembly GCA_024137785.1 of Ginglymostoma cirratum. Classification (NCBI taxonomy): domain Eukaryota; kingdom Metazoa; phylum Chordata; class Chondrichthyes; order Orectolobiformes; family Ginglymostomatidae; genus Ginglymostoma; species Ginglymostoma cirratum. The sequence goes on along the minus strand of JAHRHZ010000048.1, from coordinate 7,374,913 downwards.
CCAACTCTTTATTAACATTGTAAACACTGCTATAGTCTGATACAGAATGCTATCTCTACGTCAGCTGCCATCTCAGACTCTCTTTGTGTGTACTTACATCACTGACTAATTCACATTAACCCCTTACTCTACACTGGGCAGCATGTAGCATAAGATAACAATTTTGCAAATCTTCCCTGGATTATATCCTAAGATTGCTTCCTCTGCCCAATCTAAACATTTAACAGATTCCTTTGGTAGCCCATGCAGGTTTAGTAAGGGCCTAAACTCACCCCAGTACCTGGATCTATTTCTATGGAATCTTGGTATATAATGCTGCTGAGGCATCAATGTTGATGATTGTTCCTATAAAGTCAGGGCTCTGAACTGTCAGGACATTATGTTGGTGTGACTGAAAAGCTGTGGGTAGATTCATTTTGCTAATCCTTCTTGGTGGTATTAGGCTGATCTAATGATACAAGTGGGGAAGGATGCCCATGCAAAACCTCCAGTAGAAAACAGACTCAATCTTCATGAATCCTGAATATTTCATTATATTGTACTTAACAGCTATTGCATTACACATGAAATACTTGATTGTCTGTTGGGAGATATCAGGCTCAACTTGATAGCAAATGCACCTTACTGTTGGCTATATTGACATAGAGCAAGAACTAGAGCTTAAAGGGTACTTGAAAACACTGGCAAAGACACCTTTAGCACCCCTTTATCTCCCCTTAAGATCAGTCCTTTATATTCTGATGGACACAGCCTGTCTCGTGGTGTCAGCTAACCCTGTCAGGTGCTAACATCAGCTAGCTCAGTTAGCTGGATGGTTGGTTCACAATGCAGAGTGATGCTAACAGTGTGGATTCAATTCCTGCCTGAGTTTACCATGAAGGGTTCTCCCCTCAGTCTCTCTCCATGTCTGACGTGCAGTTAACCTACCACCAATTGTCACTGTCAATGAGAGAGAAGCCCTGTGTCTGGTAAGACTATGATGGCTTCATCATAAACACAACTGCAACATATTTCCTCAAGAATCAGAGGCCCTGTCTGTCATCCACACACTGTGCAAGGGTGATTTCCTCAGTACGAAGCTGTTACTCTTCTCCGGGACAGCCACATACTCAGGTCAGTATCACTGGCACATTAAAGGAATAAGAGTCACTTCTTATCTAGATGTGCAAAAGGATGGATGGGAACACGACTGTCCGTATACATACGGTCAATAATATCTTGGTACCTTGGGACAGTCAGCAAGTTGGAAGAACTATTGTTGCTGAGGTATACATGTAATGAGGTGAGCAGCGATACAGCGCATCAGTGTCCTTCCTGTCGAAATGGCCCACAAAACATCATGTCGTAAGGTATCCTCTGGCATTTGACGTTTCCTAAAAGTTGTGAACAGAAGTGGCCTAGACTGCCACTGCTAAGCCTCACAATGTAGATCTTCATAGGTCAGCTCTCCAGTGGCAAATCTCACAACACATTTTTATTTACTAACAGGATGAGGGCAGCATTTATTGCCCATCCCTAATTGCCCAGAGGGCAGTTAAGAGTCAACCACATTGCTGTGGGTCTGGAATCACATGTAGGCCAGACCAGGTAAGGATGGAAGATTCCTTCCCTAAAGGGCATTAGTGAACCAGATAGGTTTTTCCCCAACAATCAACAATGGATTCATGGTCATCATTAGATTTGTAAATCCAGATGTTGTTTTGAACTCAAATTCCACCATCTGCCGTGACAGGAATCAAACCAGGGTGTCCAGACGTTATCTGGGTCTCAAGATTCACAGTCCAGCGATAATACCACTAGGCTATTGCCTAGCCATGGTCCCCCTCTGTTTGATCACTCTGTTGCACACAGACGTATTTGTGGATAGCAGTCACAGACAGCTTTGACGCTCCTAGCAACACATAAGTGACTGATTCTGGGAGGAATGAGCCACTTGAATGAATGTCAGATGTGGTTCACTTGGTCATATTCTTCTTGCCTTTCGGTTAGGAGCTTGTGAGTTCAAGTCCCATTCTTGACATTTGGACACAAAAACCGTCAGCTGACAACTGAGTGGTGCACTGTTGAACATGCCAGTTTTCAGATAGAGTCTAAAATAAGGTATTGTCTGCCTGCTCAAATAAACTTCATAAATCCCATGGCACAGTTTCAAAGAAGACCAAAAGAATTCCCTTGTTGCCCTGGTTAATAGCCACCAACCAGTTACACCAGATCAATTATCTGGCCATTTCAATGATGCTGTTTTGTAGCAGTTTGCTGTGTTCAATTTGGCTGCTATGCCTTTTCTGCACTGTAATTGATCACCAAAAACATGAAAGCATTTGCTCAGATTTGAACACTTTGGGATGTCACGAGGTCGTGAAAGGAGCGAGAAAAATGGAATTCTTTCTTTAAAGGAAAGGCGAAGCACAGTGCTCCGATGCAGATACAAGTAGCAATTCTATAGAATTTCCCTGCAGCCAGCTGATCAGTTGAACAACCATAAGATGTCAGACCAGAAGCAGCCATTCAGCCCATCGAGTCTGCTCCACTATTCGTTGGCAGATCTGATAATCTTCAATTCACTGTTGTGCCTTTTCGCCACCACTGGTGCTTTGTTAACTAAGAAGGCCGATAGGAACTGAGCATCCGGAAAAGCTCATCACTGTAAAGGGATAAATGTTCAGCAGGAATGCAACTCATGCTCATACAAGTTACATCCTATTTCACTTTTAATACATCTTGTATCCTGCCATTCTTTTACTGCGCAGTCAGCTGCTCAAAAAGGACAGCATGCTCAATAGATTTGAACAACATTTTATATTTCTCTGATGATTAACAAACTTCAACCAACAGCCATTAAGTGCTGCTTTAATGCTTTAAACCAAGGTTGTGAAACCATTCTTCTATTCTACAGTCAAGTGGAGGAGTATTTTCTTCCAGCTCTCAACCAGCATTCCTGAGCTGAATAAACAGGAACATTTCAAAGTACGGTCTACTCCTCACAAGTGACTTGAGGTCATTTTTTTTTCGCAATGAAGTAAGCAAATAATCTGAAGAAAATTGATTGAAACAAAATAAAAGTACAGAATAAATATAGGGACTTAGTAATTAAGATATTGAATTCTCAGATAATTTGAAGGAAGCAACTTTGAATTAATGGCTTTGTAGAATCCCTACAGCATGGAAGCAGGCCATTTTGCCCATTGAGTTCACACTGACCCTCTGAAGAGCATCCTACTCAGACCTACCCCATTCCTGTAATCCTGCATTTCCCATGGTTAACCCACCTAGCGTGCACATCCTTGGACGCAGCAGGCAATTCAGCATGGCCAATCCATCTCAGCTGCACATTTTTGGACTGTGTGAGGAAACCAGAGAAAACCCATGCAGACGCAGGGACAATGTGCAAACTACACACAGACGGTCAGTCACCCGAGGCTGGAATTGAACCTGGATCCCTGGTGTTGTGAGGCAGCAGTGCTAACCACTGAGCACCCTGCTCCCCCACTATGGATATAGGTATGATCACATGTGTGAAACTGGATGTATGGCTGAGGTGCTCAAAGTATATTCTGCGCAGTCTCCCAGGCTATGATTAATCTTTTAGTCTATTTTGAGTAGATTTAGATGGTAGAATAGTTTTATGAACATCATTGCACGCAGTATAGTGGAAAAGTGCAAAATGTTTAACTGATTTCCTTCACATAGTAGTTCTTAATAAGAATTTACAGAACACAATTAATAAGCTGCTGTTCACTGTACAGGTAGGGGTGGGTGTTAGGTATTTCAGGAATGGTTACCAAACATATGATAACATGATCACACGCCATAGAGTCATAGAACTGTACAGCACAGATACAAACCCTTTGGTCCAACTCATCCATGTCAACCAGATTTCCTAGATAAATCTAGTCCCATTTTCCAGCATTGGTTCAAAATCCCTCTAAATCCTTTACATCCACATACCCATCCAGATGCCTTTTAAATGTTGTTATTGTACCAGCCTCCACCACGTCCTCTAGCAGCTGTGCTCAGTGGTTTGTTATGTTAGTCTCAGATGCTGCATTACCCATTGTTGGAGGTAAGAGGAGTGGAGAATGTGAAACCAAAATTCTATAAATTCTTGCAAATTAGCTTTTGTATTCGAATTTGAAAACAAGCAAGGAGGAATGGCGAATTTTCATGTCTCAAGTGGCAGGGAAGCCCTTTCGGAAACAGCCCTTTCAAAATGAGGAAAAGGAGGAGCAAGTCTGAGGTATAATTCTTCAAAAGCTGCGATTTTGACACTTTAATCATTGAATTGGCAACACTTCAGACAGCCAGTCAATTACATTGTCTCCTTCATTCTTATCTGTGCTTTTCAGACCACATCTATAACAATACTCTTCATGTACTGCTCCTTTAAAAAAAGTAATATGCTCCATACCACTTTAAGATGGCTCTCCTGGACACATTATTTTGACAAATAGATATTGTAACTTGCTGTGGAGAAAATAATCAGTCCACCAGCTTCTCAATTTATCATGTCACATTTGATTTATTGATCACATTTGATACACTCTTGGTTTTAATAAAACTTTGTAAAGTGGACACTTCAAATTGAATACAACTTCTTCGAATTATGAGTCAGAGTGACGTACACAAAAGAAAACTGATCATACTTGCAAGCAAAATGACACATTTACCAAATCTGTGTCTTTGATATCAAGTGTTGCCTATACATGTTGTTGATATATTGTTTCATAACCATTCCTGAAATATTTCCCCCTCCCATACTAAATACAGTGAGTCAACAGCTTATTAATTAAATTCTGTAAATTCATACTAAGAACCACTATGTGAAGAAAATCCGTTAAACCTTTTGCACTTTTCCAGTACACTACATGCAATGCTTTTCATAAAACTATTTTACCATCCAAATCTGTGCAGATTAGACTAAAAGATTAATCATAGACTGAGAGACTGCACAAACTGCTCAGCCAAATGTCAATTCCACACAATTTCTATGCACGGACCTCCAGTCAATATTGTAAAGTTTAATGCTCTAATGTTCATAAGTGATTGGAGGATTCAGTAGAGTTGATGAGTCAGCAGTGAGACGAATGAGTTAACAAATAGACCAACAGCAGGTTAGATATATTGCATTATCAAACATTCAGAGTTTTATGACCCATTTGTCACCTAATCCATAATTGTGTCTCTTAAAAGTATCCATCAGTGGACATGCAACAAAGTGAATTCTCATTTGATCCTCACTCTAACAGAATAATCATTCAGAAAGTTCTAGAAAGAGCGTCCAATCCGCTTTGCCAGATTGTGACCGTTATGGTGAAGTGGAAAAACTATGCCATGAAATTAACGAATGATCTACCTCGAACTTCCATCTATAATGTTGAATCAAAATAGAGGTTGACTGAAACATCAAGCAGTGTTAAAAATGGATGTGACTTTTAAAGCATTCTAGTATAACGAAGAATTCTGTCAACTGGGGCTTAATAGTCCCCTGTGGGGAAAATAGGATTTTACTCCTGGAGTTCTCTCACTTGTACACAATTATATGCTTCACAGTAGCATCTGTGAGTTTTTGAACAAGTTCCAATTAAGGGGGATTATAACTTGTTAAATGCCTCAGAAATGCCTCATCAATATTGAGCTTCCAAACGTGCCAAATTAATGACAATTCTCAATATTCCCAGAGAAGATATCTGGCGACATTTGCTGCTCATTCCAAAGGACCTCCATGTTGGCGACTAGGCCTCAACATCTCAGGGAATGTTCCACGGGTCTGCCCATTGGCATCCAGCATATGCCAGCCTCTAACAGCCCTCATGGCACATCTCTGATCTACTCACAGGATGCTTCTGCTGTTTAAAGCTGCACATTAGGCTGAACCAGCAATTCTAATTGTAATGCTGCTGTCACAACACTGTGCTCAGGGACTCACACCCAGCTCATCGAATAGAGCAGACTGCATCCCTGGTTGCTCACAATGCTGCCAGAGCTGCAAGACTCACAGTGCTACTGCATTGCCATGCCTTTTACCACAGTCGTAGAGAGACAGTATAGAAACATGCCCTTCAGCCCACCATGTCTATGTCTACCACCAAACTACACCAATCCCATGTATAGCCATAAAGCATAGAAACAGGCTGAAGCCAATGAGGATAGACTTTGCTCAGGGGGTCCCAGCACAGTTAGTCAAAGGCAATATCCAGTATCAATCTAGGGGCTTGGGCACAACCAGTCAGACTTTTGGGGAGGTCAGAGTCAGGATGCTCTCCTGATAACAACTCACTACCCATCTTGATTCTTTATGCCCCACTGGGGTTGCTTTCCTCCTGGAATGAGAGAGGGACAGGTATTGAGAGAGATGAAAGTGGGTGGCACAACTGTTATTGTAGGTGCAGGTGGGGAGGTGTCGCGCGTGAATGAGTTGGCAGTGCAGACTGCATGCAGAATCAGCGGTGTTAGGGGTTCGGGGGGTGAGAGTGAGTGAGGGAAGATGTTGTGGGTAGTAGTGGGAAATGGATGCAGTAGCAGAGAGAGGATGAACGTGAGGTACCAGATAGATGATGGTGGCACTTGGCAGAGTGGAGAAGGTCAGTAACATCTTTCCTACATTGCTTGGCATTCCTCTGGACAACTGGGGCTACACTGACCAAAGTGGCCAACTCAGACCATGTTGTCATGAACCTGGTGTGGTGACCTTTTCTGCTGGTGCTCTTTGGCACCACCTCATCCAGCAGGGCCTCCGCTCCTTGCCCGCAAAGCAGTGCACCAAATTTCCTTTGTCATCCATGTGTGGCACAAATATCATGAACCATTCTTGGCAGCTCCTGATTGGCAGAGCACCAACAAACTTTTAAGGATAGAGTTGGTGCCAAGCATGCTGGTCTATCATGGAATATCTTGTGGCATGTTGTTCTGGGAACAGTAGCTGGCAAGATGGAGTTAGAATCAGTTGAGGAGGACACAATGAGGGTGAAACAGATAGTTGCTGATACTTGTTTGATGAGATCTGGCGAGAGAACTCACTGTGCCTCGCAGCGAAATACCCTCTTAAAAAAACTTTATGTAACCGGCACTTAACGAAAGGAATAGTTGGCCTGCACAATGCAAACCACATGCTGGCATGTTGACTAACGACTATTTTATATTCCATGATAGTCTGCTGCACCCAGTTCTAATTGACTGGAGCTGGGCATCAGTCAGTTCCTGCTTGATTGTAGCACCCAACACCCCTGAGCTCTGTCATGGACAAAGCAAGTTTCCCCCAAACCAATGTCCTCATCCTCCTCTTTGGAGGATGACTCCCATTCCCTCGCTCCTCAGCATTGATCACACCATCTCACTGCCTGCTCCAATTGTGCAGCAGACCAGGACGATGCAGCACTCTCTGCCTGGATTATACCCGAGGGACACCCCGAGACTGGTCCAAGCAGCAGAACTCCACCTTCAGCAGACCCATCGTCTGCTCCACCGTGGCCCTGAGCGAGGCCTGGGCAGGATTATATCTGTGCTCTGCAGCAGTCAGGGGCTGGTACTATGGTGTCATGAGCCATGGTCACAGTGGGTAACCGGGTCCCACAATAACCTGCCCGCTAAGGGCACCTGAACCCTCAAACACACCAGGTTCACGAGAGTGCCCCAGGATGTAGGGGTCATGCCAGCTGCCACAATAGTGGGCACACACCCTCCAGGAAGTGGGAATGGTGATCACCTTTGAGGGATAAAAGTGCAGTGTGTTTACCGTGTAGACAGCTGACACATGCTGTCGTTGTTAGATTGACATCCCAGTGTGCTGGACAGCAAGATGCTGCTCCCCCCGGTCAATTTCCCTTGTGATTCTGCCATGAATTTTGCCACACTGTTCAGATGTCTATATGATTTCACCCTTCTTGTTTAATGTATCAAAAACACAGCGCCCAAACTTTTTCCTGTATTCTCAGAATTTCTGCCAGTGGTCTGTTGGCTTGTAATACCTCATTCTCACAAGGGATTCTTGTAAGGATTGACACATTCTTAAAAGGAGCAAGTGGCACACAGCCCCACCTAGATCTAGAGATATAACATACAGCCTGGGCTCAGTTCCTCAGGACACAAGTGGTTCCAGGTCACATGCTATCAACCACCTGAGCTCTCTTGTGCTCCGTCACCACAAACCTTCTTCAAACAGAGTACAATCAAGTCAGAAGTTGGGAATCCTGCAGCGAGTAACTCACTTCCTGACTTCCCAAATCTGTCCACCATCAACAAGTCAAGAAGGA